>SNVD02015605.1:0-11949 GCA_013180625.2 Boswellia sacra | reverse complement strand
TTAATTCGCAAATCCATATCTTGTGGTAGAGAAGATCCCTTAACCAGCTTTCTCCCATTGATTTTTCATTCAAATTTACTTTCTGTTTTGTTATTCTTTACTTGCATTCTTATTTCATTTAGTAAATCATTCAACAAAAATCCCCCTGTTTAGTTTATTGTTGCTGGAAATAACAAATTCAAATAGAATCAATCCTCGTGGGAACGATATCTTACTTATCACTTTATTACTTGTGCGACTAGTATACTTGCTAGTTTCGAACGCATCAAGTTTTTGGCGCCGTTGCCGGGGATTGATTTTCTAATCAATTGTTATTCTGTTTTTACTACTGATTCTTGATTGTTATTTCCTGATTGTTTGTGTTTAGGCTTTTATGTCTGAGGGAGAAGCGGATCAACAACTTAAGAGAATTAAGGAGTTTCTTCAATCCTCGAATTTAAGGCTAAGTCGGTCAATTTCAACTCCACCTCCAGAATTTGACCTTGCACGACATACTTCCCTCCCATCTTCTTGTAGTTCAATCAAATCTGAATCAGAAGCAATGGCGATGGAAAACGATCAGACTCTTAAGAAGTTAGCGGCTCCAACTATTGATCAACAACCGCTATGCATAAGCACCAATTTTGAGGTAGAATTTGAGCTTAAATCTGGACTAATTCGTCTCTTGCCTACATTTCATGGTTTTGCAGGAGACGGATCTATCAAATACCTCAGAGAATTTCAGTGGTATGCTCAAGTATTTTTTTTTTTTTTTTTTGAAGCCCACTGGCGTGCCTGAGGAGCAAATAAAATTGAGAGCTTTTCCATTCTCATTAGCAGATTCGGCGAAAGATTGGCTATACTATCTACCATCGGGTACCATTAACACGTGGAATGAGATAAGTAAACTCTTTTTAGAGAAATACTTTCCTACTTCGAAAGTTATAAACATTAAAAAAGATATTAGTGGCATTCGAAAACACAATGGAGAATCACTTTATGAATATTGGGAGAGATTTAGAAGGTTATGTGCTATCTGTCCAAACCATCAAATTAGTGATGGACTCCTAATTCAATATTTCTATGAGGGGTCTACTACCAATGGAAAGGAGTATCATTGATGCTGCTAGTGGTGGAGCACTGGTTAATAAAACACAGAATGTTGCAAGACGTTTGATTAGCGACATGGCAACAAACTCCCAACAATTCAGCGGCCAATTTGAGCCACAACTATCAAGGAGAGTAAATGAGGTAAGTACCCCGAACATTGAACAACAACTTTCTGAGCTTACCTCTCTTGTAAAAAAAATGGTTGTAGGACATATGCCTCAATCTTATGTATGTGGAGTATATTCTACCACGGAGCATCCACCCGAGATGGTGTCCAACTTTGACCAAGAAGGAGATACGGAAACAAGCCACGCATGGGGGATTTCTAGGACAACCAAGCCAAAAGTTTACATTAATATAACCAATCACTCCAAATGCCATACACAAATCAGCCACAGGTTTCAATCAACCAAGGGTGCAGCAACCATTTCAAGCACAACCACAACCAGCACCACAACCAGCTCCACAAAATTCAGGTATGTCTCTCCAGGATATTGTTAAAGCACTTGCCACTAACACAATGCAATTTCAGCAGGAAACTAGGGCACGTATCCAAAACCTGGAAAATCAAATGGGACAATTGGCCACTAACATGAGCAAATTTGAGAGTCAAAGCTCAGGAAAATTACCTTCTCAGCCGGTGATCAATACAAGAGAGAATGCTAGTGCTGTAACTTTGAGAAGTGGGAAGCAATTAGAGATTCCACCAAAGAAATCACAAACTGATAAAGGGGATGACACCACTCCCACCATGAATAAAACATCATCTTCTAAGGTAAATCCTAAAACCCATATTCCTTCATATGTTACTCCTCCACCTTTTCCTAGCAGATTTGCAAAATCAAGGAAGGAGGAACAAGAACAAGAAATCCTGGAAAATTTTCGCAAGATCGAGGTAAACATACCACTTCTGGATGCTATCAAGCAAGTGCCTCGTTATGCAAAATTTCTCAAAGAGTTATGCACCAACAAGAGGAAGTTGAAAGGAAATGAGAAGGTAAGTGTGGGGGAAAATGTTTCAGCTATATTGCAAAGAAAAATTCCTACGAAATGCAAAGATCCAGGTACGTTCACCATTCCATGCACCATTGGTAGAGCCAAGTTTGAAAGAGCTATGTTAGATTTAGGAGCATCTATTAATATCATGCCATATTCTATTTATGCTTCTTTAAATTTTGGACCTCTTGCGGAAACTGGTATTACCATTCAACTTGCTGATCGTTCTAAGGCATATCCCAAGGGAGTTGTGGAAGATGTGCTTGTGCAGGTAAATCAATTGGTTTTCCCAGCAGACTTCTATGTTCTTGAAATGGAGGATGAGACATCTCCTAATCCAACACCAATTCTTTTGGGGAGACCATTCTTGAAAACTGCTCGAACTAAGATTGATGTTCATGATGGCACTCTCACTATGGAATTCGATGGCGAGGTGATTCGTTTCAATATTTTTGAGACACTGAGGTACCCTAGTGACTTGCATTCTGTTTTTGCAGTTGATGTTATTGATTCTTTGCCACAACAACATTTTGAGTTAACTCACAAGGATGGGAAGGATTGTTGCCATAGTGAACCACATAAGGATAGAAAGTTCAAAGAACAAGAAAGCTGGATACAATGTGTCTAAGAAGTGGAGGAAGCTGTTTGTGACAAGCTTGGATGAGACTATAGCTATCACCACAAATAGGTATGATGTTTCGTACATTGAATTGCCTTATCTAATGAGAAACTTCTTCCTTCTGTGATGAAAGCCAATACCTTGGAGCTTAAGTCACTTCCAGATCATTTGAATTATGGATTCTTGGGTGAGAATGATACTTTGCGAGTTACAATGGAAATGGGCCTTGCACGAATACAAGAAGATAAACTCGTCCGAATACGTACAGATCACAAAATAGCTATTGAGTGGACAATTGTTGAAATCCAAGGCCCATCCATATGCATTGACCGTATCTTGTTAGAAGAGGGATCCAAGCCCATTAGAGAAGCACAACGGAAATTGGATCCTCCCATGATGGAACCAACGTCGGGCTGAGGACGTTAAAACAAGCGCTTATTGGGAGGCAACCCAATGTTTTTGAAAAATAAAAAAAAAGAAGAAAAGAAAAATAAAATGAGGTAATAATGATCGATTTTTGTATCTCGAGGAGATTTCTTTCGTAGGCCATCAAATTGATCAGTTTTATCTCTCTTTGCCATCTGTCTCATTTGTTTTTATATTTTTTACTTGTTTTTGACTTTTGGTTGCTATTGTGTTGTTATCTCTTTTATGTGTCTTTAGTTTCGTTTTTGCTCTTTTCTTTTCCTTTCTTTTGTTTAATTTGATTACTCTGTGCTTTGAGCTCATTTGTGCAGCAGCTTGTGGGAAACATCCAAACGGAAGTTGAAGTCATTCGCCAAAGGTTTGAAACGTGCATATCTTGGAGAAAAACAAACTCGATCGCATTATCGGTAATATCTCTTCTTTTCTCTCTTCAATGGATGCCGATATCTTTTTGTCGAACCTTCGTAAATATTTTCCTTCACTTCCTCAAAATGCTGTGTTTAAAATTTATAAAGTACGGATGACTAGACTTTGGGCGTTGATGCTCCTAAATGTGCCTGCGGATATACGATGGCTTATCGAAGCCAAGGTGAGATTGTCCGGTGAGCCGGACATTAATCTCGCAAAATACATGCCTGGTCTAGGAAAGAGCTACTACGCCAAGAGGCGAAGAGCGAAAAGGTTAAAAGTATGTTATAAATGTGCTAGATGGAATTGTAACTAGACTTGTCGTTCATTAGGTTTTGCGTCCAGGAATAGAGAAGATAAACTTTCATTTATTAAGAATGGTTTGAGTAATGAGTCGCTGGATAATGTTTTGTTAACTATCGAGTCACATTCTTGTGGACTTGTTCAGCGTGAATTGCTTAATCTATGGACACAAGTTCGGGATGAATTGCAGTGTTATAGTCTAGGGAATCTGACTAAAAACGACCCTGTTTGCCAGTTTATAAGAAAACTGGATGGAAGCAAATCCCCGACTCATAGAAGGCATTTCAGCCGTTACTGGACGTAAAACCAGAGGAAGATGTGAGCCACAATCACAACTACTTGTATATTTGAATGTGTGTTGTTATTGTCAAATTTTTTTTCTTGTTCGTTTGATCTGATTATCAATGTTGTTTTTGTGTTGTTGTTGTTTGTTGATTTTGTTTGTTTTAATTTCAATTTTTCTTTTTGACAAACCATATGACTACCCTTTGGCATAAGTACATGTGGGAGACAAGTGTGGAGGTTTTGTCAACCTCTACCGAAAGTGTATCTCTATTTTTTATGCTTCACGTGGGAGACAAGTGTGGGGGTTTTGTCAACCCCCGCCGAAAGTGTATCACCATTTTTCCATGCTTCACGTGGGAGACAAGTGTGTAGGTTTTGTCAAACCTCGCCGAAAGCATATCTCATTTTTTCAAATCGTGGGGCGATAAATCTGCATCGAGCAACCCCCACCGAAAGTATGTCCCCATGTGTCAAAATTTGAGAGGTTTATGGGTGTATATATACATTCTGCATATTTTCATATGTCATTCCATAACCTGTCTTGCAATTGAAAAGCATAATATCTAACGTTTCTTACACAAGATTAGAGCACTTGTAGAAATGGAGAAAACACCAATTCGGCGATTCCGCAATATATGCGTATTTTGCGGATCGCAATTTGGTAAAGATGGAGAGTTTACCACAGCAGCTCTTGATCTTGGTAGGACATTAGCTGCGAGGGGTATGAATTTGATTTATGGAGGGGGTAGTCTTGGGTTAATGGGGTGTGTGTCAACAGCTGCATCCCTAGGAGGGAGCAAAGTTCTCGGCATTATCCCTAAACCATTAGCCGTACGAGATATCGTAGGCAACACCATGGGGGAAGAGTTACAGGTTTCTAGTATGCATGAGCGTATTGCACATATGGTTATTAAATCCGATGCATTTATAGCTTTACCCGGTGGTTATGGCACATTAGAGGAAATATTTCAAATCACCTCTTGGGCACAGCTAAACATCCATAAAAAACCCATTGGTTTGTTAAATGTCAATAATTTTTTTGATGGTTTGTTGTCTTTTCTTGATCAAGCTGTAGAAAAAAATTTTATCTCACCATAAGCGAGGCAAATCCTTGTTACAGCTTCAACGGCAGGGGAGTTAATTGACAAACTACAAGAATTCGTCTATTCGCCTGATCCAACAACAGCTCGGATTGAATGGTTTGGAGAAGGCAATAAGAGGCCGTAAAACTGGAATTTACCCCTCCTCTGTAATCTCTATCTGCTGTTTTGCTTCATTTTCGTTTGCTTTCTCTTTATTGTGTTTATTTGAGTTGAGTTTTTTTTTCAGGTTGTTTCTCTCACCCCAGGTAATATTTTCTAATCTTGGCTTTTAGAGTGGTGGCTTAAAAATTTCAAGTTCTCTTGAAACGCATTCTGGATCTCTTCAATCCATAATGGCTGAATAAGGAGGCTAACTTCTAAACTTTTTAGACCCATTCTAACTAACTTGTTTGCGTTTGCTGATTTGTTGGACCTTATTATTTTCTGAGTAAGTTTAGTTTTATGTAATTTCGAGTTGTTGTGTGTTTTTGTCTTTATCAGTTTCGATTCGAAAAAAAAACATTGTGGAAAAACCTGCGAATGGCAGAATATGGGGTTTTCTTAACTCTTGAAATGCATTCTCTCTCAATAAATCTGTAGTTTGTTTATTTCATGTTGTTTGAGGTGTCTTGTTTCTTATTTTGTTCTTTCATAATAAAGGTATATAGGCTGGAAACCTTAAGTCTGCGGGCTACTGGTCCTAAGGATTGTTGAAATATACAATCTTGACTCAGGTGGAACAATGCCACGTACCTCTTCTCTTGCATTTTATGGGCCAATGATAAGGCAATGATTGAATTAAGAATAACTCTTGGAAAATGATAAATGATGCATGGATCTGTGTGCTTGAAATGTTATTGGTTTTCGCTTTGCTTTTGATTCCTTGCGCAACATTGAGCACTGAGCTATTATCACTGAGTTATTTGTTCACTTAGAGAAAGTTTATGTAATTTAAATGTTTCTTCAGATTTCATTGAATTCTAGAACTTGTTTGATGGTCACTCAAGGCGAAATCCTAGGCTGTGCAACATTGGGGAAATGATTTAGGCCATCTTTAGACCGTTTGAGCCTTAATAGCCAACCTTGACTGAATTGATCCCTAGTTACCCCTTTGAGCCTTTGTAAGCCTTTTTCTTTGTTAACTCACTAAAGATTTCCTAACCTCAAATGAATTTGTTCCAAACAGTTTATCCCTTACCTATGAGCATGTAGATCATTCACAATTAAATTTTGAGCTATGTTCTGGTTTTGGGAAGTTAGATGAGGTTGGGATGTGTCATGAGCAATGCAAGTGAGTTCTATTATGTTTGTAAAAAAAAAAAAGAAAAAACAGAAAAAAAAAGCCAATATGTACTTATCGTCCACGTAGTTACACATTGAGGACAATGTGTTGTTTAAGTGTGGGGGAGGGGAAGTGTAATAAAAAAAAGAAAAAAAAAGAAAAAAAAGAGCAAAAGAAGAAGAATAAGAGATCTATACCCTTAAGTCTTCTTAAAAAGAATGAAACAACAAAGTGTGGGGGTGTAGTTTTCTTTTGTTTTCTACGAAAAAAAAAAAGATTGAGTATTCTAAATAAGTTTGGGGGAGTAACCTGGTGAATTGAAATAAGTTGTGTTATAAGGGTTGAGCTCCACATAATCTTGAATGATTTATTTGTTTGTGGGTGATTTGAGCCAAATTATTATCCTTTATCATACCTTCACCCAAGCCAAACGTTACAAGCTTAATAAAGTCCTACTTGATCCTTGGTGTTGTGTGATAAGTGTCTATTTATATATCATTTTCATATCAATTCGTCCATGTTTCTTTGCTATATTCCTTGGTATTTTTATGTTTTTGTGTGGTTTTGATGTTTGTAGGAGTTTTGGAGCAACTTGCACAAAAATGGAGTAAAAACCTTCATTTTCACCTCTGCTAGTCAACCATCTTCTCGGATTGAATTGTATTGATATACAATGAACCCGATGATATATCATATACCGTTGAAAAGCTCTCGAAGTCTACTTTTTGGAGAAATTTACGGTTTATGAATCCATTCAGTGTACCGAAAGTTGTATCAAAACAGTGTGAGAAGTGTAGAAATGTAATTCCACACATCACTGTAGCATGTATAATACGGGACACTGTAGCACGTTACTGTAGCAGAGTATTTAAACACATTTTAGGGTTTTATTTCATAACTTGAAGAGGGGAGAACGTGGTGGAGGCTTCAGCTCTGGAATTCTTTAATCTCTTGGAGTTCTTGAAGGAGAAAGGAAGCTTGGAAAGAGGAAGAACTACAATCCAAAGAGAATTACATCAAATTGCTAAGTTTTTCCCTTCCCTTTCATTTTCTGGAATGTCTCCATGTTGTATTGTATTTACCACGTTCTTAAACATGTGTAACTGAATCTGAATTGGTTGAGGGTGATTTCAAAGCCCCTGATATGGTCTTTGTAAGTTGATTGTGCAAGAAGTTGTTATCCAATTCTCTAATTGAAGTTGCTTGTATTTTCCCATGTTTAATGCTTATGATTGCTTGCTGGATTGTTTTTGGGTGGCCAACTGAATATAATCTGGATATTGTCTATTGCTAGACTAGAAATCTTGATCCGTAATTGTCTTGAATTTCTAATCATTAGTAGCAAAATTGTGATCAGAGATTACAATTGGAGAATATAACCTAAGTTAAATAATCCGAACTTGTGTGTTTATTGATTAGATCAACCTATCTTTCTTATCATAATGCATCCATTGAATTAAACTCAGAGAGCTTGTTCTAGCTTGTTTAATGGATAGAGATTAAATAAAGAGCCTGTTTTATTTAACAACAAAGTAAGGAAAGATTGGGATAACAGAGCTTATTGTTATCTACGGTTGATCATTTCAATGGTGTAATTGGATGATAATTCTACGATTAATTCGCAAATCCTTATCTTGTGGTGGAGAATGATCCCTTAACCAGATTTCTATCATTGATTAATTCCCATTTCAATTAAGTTTGCATTGTGTTATTCATTAATTACCATCGTATTCAGTTTTTCATCTAGTTAATCAAGCAACAAAACCCCCCATTTAGTTAATTGTTGCTGGAAATAACAAATTTAATTAGAATCAATCCTCGTGGGAACGATATCTTACTCATCACTTTATTACTTGTGCGACTAGTATACTTGCTAGTTTCGAACGCATCAAGTTTTTGGCGCCGTTGCCGGGGATTGATTTTCCAATCGATTTGTTATTTTGTTTTCATTGTTGATTTATATTTTCTTTGTTTTTCTTTTCTGATTGTTTGTGTTTAGACAACATGGCAGTAAACTTCTATCAATTCGGTAGCGGATTTGAGCCACAAGTACCATGGAGAGTAAATAAGGTAAGCACTCCGAACATTGAACAACAACTTTCTAAGCTAACCTCTCTTGTGGAAAACATGGCTGTAGGAGATATGCAAAAATCTTATGAATGTGGGGTATATGCTACGATGGAGCATCCAATCGACATGTATCCAACTTTACAAGAAGAATATATGGAACAAGCCAATGCAATGGGTGGATTTCCAGGACAAACGAGGCAATGGTATGATCCTTTCTCTAGCACTTACAATGCTGGATGGGAAGATCAACATAATTTCAGTTACTGGAATCATCAACCAATCACTCCAAATGTGATACCAAATCGGCCACAAAGTTCCAATCAATCTAGAGTGCAGCAACCATTTCAAATGCAACCACCACCAATGCCACATCCAGCACCGCAACCAGCTTCACAAAACTCAGGTATGTCTATCCAGGACATTGTTAATGCACTTGCCACTAACACAATGCAATTCCAGCAGGAAACTGGGGCAAGTATCCAAAACCTGGCAAACCAAATGGGACAATTGGCTACTAGCATGAGCAAATTCGAGGGCCAATGCTCAGAAAAATTATCTTCTCAAACAGTGATCAATCAAAGAGAGAATGCTTGTGTGAAACTTTGCGAAGTGGAGCGCAAATGCGAAATGGAGACGCAAATGGAAACTGGGGCAAGTATCCAACACCTGACAAAGAAATCACAAACTGATGAAGGAGATGACACCACTTCCACCATGAACAACACATCATCTTCTAAGGTAGATCTTAAAACTCAAATTCCTTCTTATGTTACTCCTCCACAATTTCCTAGCAGATTTGCAAAATCAAAGAAGGAGGAACAAGAACAAGAAATCCTGGAAACTTCTCACAAAATCGAGGTAAATATACCACTTCTGGATGCTGTCGAGCAAGTACCTTGTTGTACAAAATTTCTCAAGGAGTTATGCACCAACAAGAGAAAGTTGAATGGAAATGAGAAAGTAAGTGTGGGGGAAAATGTTTCATCTGTATTGCAAAGAAAAATTCATCTGAAATGCAAAAATCCAGGTACGATCACCATTCCATGCACCATTGGTAAAACCAAGTTTGAAAGAGCTATGTTAGATTTAGAAGCATCTATTAATGTCATGCCATATTCTATTTATGCTTCCTTAAATCTTGGACCTTTTGCGAAAATTGGTATTATCATTCAAATTGCTGATCGTTTTAATGCATATACCAAAAGAGTTGTGGAAGATGTGCTTGTGCAGGTGAATCAATTGGTTTTCCCAGCAAACTTCTCTATCCTTGAAATAGATGATGAGACATCTCCTAATCTAACTCCGATTCTTATAGGGAGACCATTCTCGAAAACTGCTAGAACCAAGATTGATGTTCATGATGGCACTCTCACCTTAGTGTTTGATGGCAAGGTGATCCATTTCAATATTGATCCGTTTCAATATTCTGTTTTTGTAGTTAACGTTACTGATTCTCTGTCACAACAATGTTTTGAGTTAACTCGCAAGAATGGATTGGATATAGCTATTAATGAGCACATAGGGACAGAAATCTCTAAGGAGTCAGAAATTTTGATACAAGTGTCCAAAGAAATGGAGGAAGTTGTGGCAAGCTGATGCGTTCGAAACTAGCAAGTATACTAGTCGCACAAGTAATAAAATGATGAGTAAGATATCGATCCCACGAGGATTGATTCTAATTGAATTTGTTATTCGAAAGTAAAAACAGAATAAATGGGGGGTTTTGTTGGTTGATTAAATAAACTTAATGCAAAGGCAAAAGAAGAATAACACAATGCAAATTTAAACGGATTGAAAAATCAATGAGGGAAATCTGGTTAAGGGTTCATTCTCTGCCACAAGATATGAATTTGCGAATTAATCGTAGAATTGTCATCCAATTACAGCATTGAAGTTATCAACCGTAGATAAACAACAAGCTCTGTTATCCCAATCTGTCCTAACTTTGGGTTAAATAAAACAGGCTCTTTATTAATCTCTATCCATTAAAACACCTAGAACAAGCTCTCTAAATTTAATTCAATGGATGCATTACGATAAGAAAGTAGGTTGATCAAGCACAAGAAAACACACAAGCTCGGATTATTAACTTAGTTGTTAGTCCCAATTGACATCTCTGATCAACAATTTTGATATAAGGATTAGAATTCAAGACAATTAAGGATCAAGATTTCTAGTATAGCAATAGACAATGCATGCGTTCGAAAACTAGCAAGTATACTAGTCGCACAAGAAGTATAAAGTGATAAGTAAGTATGTTCACACGAGATTGATCTATTGAATTTGTTATTCGAAAGCAACAATAAACTAAATGAGGGGGGTTTTGTTGATTGATTAACTAGATGAACTATTAATGCAAGTAAAGAATAACAAAACAGAAAGTTAATTTGAGTGAAAACTCAATGAGAGAAACCTGGTTAAGGGATCCTTCTCTACCACAAGATATGGATTTGCGAATTAATCATAGAATTGTCATCCACTTACAGTATTGAAATTATCAACCGTAGATAACAACAAGCTCTGTTATCCCAATCTTTACTTACTTTGTTGTTAAATAAAACAGGCTCTTTATTTAATCTCTATCCATTAAACAACCTAGAACAAGCTCTCTAAATTTAATTCAATGGATGCATTACGATAGGAAAGATAGGTTGATCTAAGCAATAAACACACAAGCTCGGATTATTTAACTTAGGTTGTATTCTCCAATTGCAATCTCTGATCACAATTTTGCTACTAATGATTAGAAATTCACGACAATTACGGATCAAGATTTCTAGTCTAGCAATAGACAATATCCAGATTATATTCAGTTGGCCACCCAAATACAAATCAGCAAGCAATCATAAGCATTAAACATGGGAAAATACAAGCAACTTCAATTAGAGAATTGGATAACAATTCCTTGCACAATCAATTCACAAAAACCATATCAAGGGCTTTGAAATCACCCTCAACCAATTCAGATTTAGTTTCACATATTCAGATAGAATACAAATACAATACAATATGGAGACATTCCAGAAAATGAAAGGGAAAGGGAAAACTTCGCAAATTTGATAAAAATCTCTCAAGATTGTAGTTCTTCCTCTTTCCAAGCCTTCAATCTCCTTCAAGAACTCCAAGAGATGAGAGAAATCCAAAGATGCAACCTCCTCCACGTTCTCCCTTCTTCAAGTTATGAAAATAAAACCCTAAAATGTGTTTAAATACTCTGCTACAGTAACGTGCTACAGTGTCCCGTATTATACATGCTACAGTGATGTGTGGAATTACATTTCTACACTTCTTACACTGTTTTGATTAAACTTTCGGTACACTGAATGGATTCATAAACCGTAAATTTCTCCAAAAAGTAGACTTCGAGAGCTTTTCAAGGTATATGATAT
>SNVD02015600.1:0-118903 GCA_013180625.2 Boswellia sacra | reverse complement strand
CCTAGACCAGGCATGTATTTTGCGAGATTAATGTCCGACTCACCGGACAATCTCACCTTGGCTTCGATAAGCCATCGGATATCCGCAGGCAGATTTAAGAGCATCAATACCCAAAGTCTAGTCATCCGTACCTTATAAATTTTAAACACAGCATTTTGAGGAAGTGAAGGGAAATATTTACGAAGGTTTGATAGAAAGATATCAGCATCCATTGAAGAGAAGAAAAGTAGAGATATTACCGATAATGCGATTGAGTTTGTTCTTCTCCCAGATATGCACGTTTCAAACCTTCGAACAATGGCTTCAACTCCCGTTTGAATGTTTCCTCGAGCTGTTGCACAACTGAACTCAAAGCACGGAATAATCAAATTAAACACAAGAAAAGAAAAGAAAAGAAAAGAAAATAGAGACACATAAAAGAAATAAAAACACAAGAGCAAACGAAAGTAAAAAAACAAACAACAAAGCAAATGAGACAGATGGCAAAGAGAGATAAAACTGATCAATTATAATGGCCCATGAGAGGAATCTCCTCGAAACACAAAAATTGATCGGTACTACCTTCTTTTCTTTGTCTCTTTTTATTTATGTTTCAAAAACATTGGGTTGCCTCCCAAAAAGCGCTTGGTTTAATGTCCTCAGCCTGACGTTACTTGCCATCACCCATCAAGATAAGCTGGCTCGTAGAGAGGTACCTCCTCGATGTACTGCATCACTGAATTCTCATAGTAAGGCTTCAACCTGTGCCCATTCACCTTGAACACTTTGTCCGTTTTTAAGCTCTTGATTTCCACTGCACCATGAGGAAAAACATTAGTAATACCAAAAGGTCCAACCCATCGAGATCGTAACTTACCTGGAAATAACTTGAGGCGAGAATGAAATAAAAGAACTTTCTGTCCCACTTCAAAATTCTTCCTGGAGATCATTTTATCATGAAATGCCTTAGTTCTCTCCTTGTAATTTCTGGAATTCTCATAGGCATCATTTCTAAGTTCTTCCAATTCTTTCAGTTGAAGCTTCCTTTGCTCTCCAGCAGCATCCATCTCCATGTTACAAAGCTTTACTGCCCACCATGCTTTGTGTTTGAGCTCTACCGGAAGGTGACATGGCTTACCATAGACTAACCTGTACGGAGACATACCAATAGGTGTCTTGTAAGCAGTTCGATATGCCCAAGGTGCATCATTAAGTCGTAGGCTCCAATCTTTTCTGTTCGGATTCACCGTCTTCTCGAGAATGGACTTGACCTCCCGATTGGAAACTTCAACTTGACCACTAGTTTGTGGATGATATGCCGTAGACACCTTGTGAGTGATGTTGTATTTCTTGAGCAATGCTTCAAATGATTTGTTGCAGAAGTGTGTCCCTCTGTCACTAATCATGGCTCTTGGTGTTCCAAATCTAGCAAAAATGTTAGATTTCACAAAATCTACAACAACTTTAGAATTATTAGTTCTCGTAGCTTTTGCTTCCACCCATTTAGAAACATAATCCACAGCAAGTATAATGTAAACATTACCAAAAGATGAAGGAAAAGGACCCATGAAATCAATACCCCACACATCAAAAATCTCGACAATAAGTATAGGGTTTTGTGGCATTTGATTTTTGGCACTTAAATTACCTGTCCTTTGACAACGGTCACAAGCTTTGCAGAACAGATATGCATCTTTGAACAATGTTGGCCAGTAGAATCCACAATCAAGAACTTTCAGGGCTGTTCTTTTTGGTCCGAAGTGACCGCCACATGCATAAGAATGACAGAAGGTCAAAATTGAATTAAATTCAGATTCAGAAACACACTTCTTATCACTTGATCAGAACAATGCTTCCATAAGTATGGATCATCCCATATGTAATATTTGGCAATGTTTTTGATCTTGTCTCTTTGAGCTCGAGTCAAGTCATGTGGTAGCTTCTTGGTAACTAAGTAATTAACAATATCTGCATACCAAGGGGCTGCTACATGTAGAGACAGCAATTGTTCATCCGGAAAACTTTCTTGTAATGGCAGTACATCCTCGTCATGGACAATGCGACTGAGATGGTCTGCAACTAAGTTTTCACTTCCCTTCTTATCTTTGATCTCCAAGTCAAATTCCTGTAAAATGAGTATCCACCTGATAAGCCTTGGTTTTGCATCTTTCTTTGTGAGCAAGTACCTCAAAGCTGCATGATCAGAATAAACGGTTACTTTAGTACAATCAAATAAGATCGAAACTTTTCTAAAGCAAAAATAACCGCTAGCAGCTCTTTCTCAGTGGTAGAATAATTAAGTTGAGCATCATTTAAAGTCCGAGATGCATAGTAAATGGCATGTGGAATTCTGCCAATTCGTTGACCCAAAACGGCACCCACAGCGTAGTCACTTGCATCACACATGATCTCGAATGGATGATTCCAATTCGGAGATTGGATTACTGGAGCCGAAGTCAAGAGTTCCTTCAGTTTCTCAAATGCCTCTTTGCATTTCTCATCAAATTCAAAGGCCACATCATTCTGTAATAATCTGCATAGGGGCAATGCTATCTTCGAGAAATCTTTGATGAATCTACGATAAAAACCTGCATGACCAAGAAACGAACGAATATCCCGCACACTTGTGGGAGGTGGTAAGGAACATATAAGATCTATCTTGGATTTATCAACCTCTATACCCTTAGCAGAAATAACATGTCCCAAAACTATACCCTGATCTACCATAAAATGACATTTCTCCCAATTCAGAACAAGGTTAGTTTCTATACATCTTTGAAGTATAAGGGTAAGGTTGTCAAGGCATTTATCAAAAGAATCACCAAAAACACTAAAGTCATCCATAAATACCTCAATAATGTTCTCAACATAATCAGAGAAAATACTTACCATACACCTTTGGAAAGTGGCAGGGGCATTGCAAAGACCGAATGGCATGCGTCGATAGGCAAATGTACCGAATGGGCATGTGAATGTAGTTTTCTCTTGATCCTCAGGGGCAATGACAATCTGATTATATCCTGAATAGCCATCAAGAAAACAATAATGAGAATGACCTGCTAATCTCTCCAGCATTTGATCAATGAATGGCAAAGGAAAGTGATCCTTGCGAGTTGCAGAATTGAGCTTTCGATAATCAATACAAACTCGCCACCCGGTTTGGATACGAGTGGGAACTAGCTCATTATTGTCATTCTTAACCACCGTAACACCAGATTTCTTCGGAACAACTTGGACTGGACTCACCCACTTGCTGTCTGAAATTGGATAAATCACACCCACATCTAACAATTTCAGGATTTCTTTCTTGACAACTTCCATCATGGGAGGATTCAACCTCCGCTGTGCTTCTCTAGTGGGCTTGGATCCCTCTTCTAACAAGATGCGGTGCATGCATACGGCTGGACTAATACCTTTGATGTCAGCGACTGTCCACCCAATGGCCGTTTTGTGATCTCGGAGCACTCGGATGAGTTTTCTTCTTGTAATGGTGCAAGACCCTTGGCTATTATGACTGGCAAAGTATCCTTCTCACCCAAGAATACATGTTTCAAATGATCTGGAAGAGGCTTAAGCTCCAAGGCAGGTGCTTTCATCACAGAAGGAAGAAGTTTCTCATTAGATAAAGGCAATTCAATGTACGAAACATCATACCTATTTGTGGTGATAGCTATAGTCTCATCCAAGCTTGCCACAGCTTCCTCCACTTCTTTAGACACTTGTATCAACTTCCTCGATTCTCTGAAATTTTCTGCCCCAATGCGCTCACTAATGGCTACTTCCAATGCATCCTTGCGAGTTAACTCAAAATATTGTTGTGGCAAAGAATCAACAACGTCAACTGCAAAAACAGAATGTAAGTCACTAGAGTACCTCATTGCCTCAAAAATATTGAAACATATCACCTTGCCATCAAACTCTATGATGAGAGTGCCATCATGAACATCAATCTTAGTTCTAACAGTTTTCGAGAATGGTCTCCCTAAAAGAATCGAAGTTGGATTAGGAGATGTCTCATTCTCTATTTCAACGACATAGAAGTTAGCTGGGAAAACCAATTGATTCACCTGCACAAGCACATCTTCCACAACTCTTTTGGGATATGCATTAAAACGATCAGCAATTTGAATGGTACTACCAATTTCCGCAAAAGGTCCAAGATTTAAAGAAGCATAAATAGAATATGGCATGATGTTAATAGATGCTTCTAAATCTAACATAACTCTTTCAAACTTGGTTTTACCAATGGTGCATGGAATGGTGATCATACCTGGATTATTGCATTTCGGAGGAATTTTTCTTTGTAGTACAGCTGAAACATTTTCTCCCACACTTACTTTCTCATTCCCTTTTAACTTTCTCTTGCTGGTGCATAACTCTTTGAGACATTTTGTATAACAAGGTACTTGCTCGGTAGCATTCAAAAGTGGTATATTTATCTCGATTTTACAAGAAGTTTCCAGGATTTCTTGTTCTTGTTCCTCCTTTTTCAGTTTTGTCAATCTGCTAGGAAAAGGTGGAGGAGCAACATAAGAAGGAATGGGAGTTATAGGATTTACCTGAGAAGTCAATGTTTTGTTCATGGTGGATGTGGTGTAATCTCCTTCATCAGTTTGTGATTTTCTTGGCAAGACATCTAATTGCTCTTCGCTTCGCGACGTTATCGCACTAGCAGTCTCGCTTGGATTGATCACTATTTGAGAAGATAATTTTTCTGTGTCTTGGCCCTCGAATTTGCTCATGCTAGTAGCCAATTGTCCCATTTGATTTGCCAGGTTTTGGATACTTGCCCCAGTTTCCTGCTGGAATTGCATTGTGTTAGTGGCAAGTGCATTAACAATATCCTGGAGAGACATACCTGAGTTTTGTGAAGCTGGTTGTGGTGCTGGATGTGGCATTGGTGGTGGTTGTATTTGAAATGGTTGCTGCACTCTAGGTTGATTCAAAACCTTGTAGTTGATTTGGTATGGCATTTGGGATGATTGGTTGATGATTCCAGTAACTGAAATTATGTTGATCTTCCCATCCAGCATTGTAAGTGCTAGAGAAAGGATCATACCATTGCCTCGTTTGTCCTGAAATCCACCCATGGCATTGGCTTGTTCCATATATTCTTCTTGTAAAGTTGGATACATGTCGATTGGATGCTCCATCGTAGAATATATCCCACATTCATAAGATTTTTGCATATCTCCTACAGCCATGTTTTCCACAAGAGAGGTTAGCTCAGAAAGTTGTTGTTCAATGTTCGGAGTGCTTACCTCATTTACTCTCCATGGTACTTGTGGCTCAAATCCGCTACTGAATTGATAGAAGTTTACTGCCATGTTGTCTAAACACAAACAATCAGAAAAGAAAAACAAAGAAAATATGAATCAACAATGAAAACAAAATAACAAATCGATTAGAAAATCAATCCCCGGCAACGGCGCCAAAAACTTGATGCGTTCGAAACTAGCAAGTATACTAGTCGCACAAGTAATAAAGTGATGAGTGAGATATCGTTCCCACGAGGATTGATTCTAATTAAATTTGTTATTTTTCAGCAACAATAAACTAAATATGGGGGTTTTGTTGAATGATTAATTAAACTGAATACGAAGGCAAATAAAGAATAACACAACACAATATTAAATGAATTGAAAATTCAATGAGAGACACTTGGTTAAGGGTTCTTTCTCTGCCACAAGATATGAATTTGTGAATTAACATAGAATTGTAATCCAATTACAGCATTGAAGTTATCAACCGTAGATAACAACAAGCTCTGTTATCCCAATCTTTCCTTACTTTGTTGTTAAATAAAACAAGCTCTTTATTTAATCTCTATCCATTAAACAACCTAGAACAAGCTCTCTTAGTTTAATTCTAGATGTGTATAAGATGAGAAAGATAGGTTGATCTAAGCAATAATCACACAAGTTCGGATTATTTAACCTAGGTTGTATTTTCCAATTGCAATCTCTGATCACAATTTTGCTACTAATGATTGGAAATTCATGACAATTACGGATCAAGATTTCTAATCTAGCAATAGACAACAACAGATTATATTCAGTTGGCCATTCCAAATACAATCAGTAAGCAATCATAAGCATTAGATATGGGAAAATACAAGCAACTTCAATTAGAGAATTGGATAACAATTTCTTACACAATCAACTCACAAAATCCATATCAAGGGCTTTGAAATCACCCTCAACCAATTCAGATTTAGTTACACATATTCAATCAGAATAACAAATACAATACAGAGAAATTCCAGAATTGAAAAGGAAAGAAAGAACTTAGCAAATTCTTTGAAAATCTTCTTTGTAGATGAATCTTCTTGGAATTGTAGTTCCTCCTCTTTCAAAATCTTCTTTCTCCTTCAAGAACTCCAAGGGATGAGAGAAATCCAGAAATGCAGCCTCCTCCCACGTTTTTCCCCTCTTCCAGTTATGAAAATAAAACCCTAAAATGTGTTTAAATACTCTGCTACAGTGACTTGCTACAGTGCCCCGTATTATACATGCTACAGTGACTTGTGGAATTATATTTCTATACATCTCACACTGTTTTGATTAGAACTTTTGGTACACTGAATGGATTTATAAACCGTAAATTTCTCCAGAAAATAGACTTCGAGAGCTTTCCAACGGTATATAATCATGTCATCGGGTTCATTGTATATCAATACAATTAAATCCGAGAAGATGGTTGACTAGCAGAGGTGAAAATGAAGGGTTTTACTCCATTTTTGTGCAAGTTGCTCCAAAACTCCTACAAACATCAAAACCACACAAAAACATAAAAATACCAAGGAATATAGCAAAGAAACATGGACGAATTGATATAAAAGTAATACATAAATAGACACCTATCACCCAACATCATCCATTTATCATCATTGGGCTTAAAAACTATAAGCGAAAATTCAATGTTTACAGAGGGTCAGAAGGGGGATTATTAGAAAGGTTTTCAGATGAAGGATTTTTGCTAGTTGATGTTTTAGATTGGAATGATTTGTGGAGAGTAGTGTATCGATTAAACAGAAATAGAGAACTATCCCAAAAATGGAAATATGAGGAGGTTGTGACAAAGCTTGAGATGTTTTTGGTAAAAAAGATGGAGTGTGTTAATTAAAATTGCCGATTTTAGTGAGTCGTCATGTATCATAGGGGAAAATTCGAAAAATGACCTTATTTAAAGGGTCACTTTGATAAATAATCTTTCTCACAAAATTTCTATGTAATGACCCTTTGGAGTAAGAAAAGACACAAACGCCTTTTTTGTTTCTTTCCTTCAATTACAATAAAAAGAAAATTCAAAAACTCCTCTACCATGGACATTGTTATTTGATGGAAGCTTAACTTCATTTGTAATTTGATTTTATATACAAACTGTAGTTGCACTCTCTATCAGTGAGTGAAAGAAACTCAGCTGAACTTAGGTTGAACTCAGATAGAGCCTAAAGTCACCCAACCTTGGGGATTCTTTAAATGGCAGTGACATCCCCTTTAATGGATTAGAGAGTAGAGATTTGAAGATGATGCAGTTTGGATTGACCTTCATGCATTCTTTTTATATACGATAATCTTGCTAAAAGAAAGAAGTAAAGCTGCTACCCCAATACAGAGTGTTTAGCTACTCATTCATTTGCATTCATTTAGGTAGAGAAGAAAATTTGATTCTGATTCTAATTATTTTAGTGGGAAAGCGAAAGGAGTGCAGTTGGTTAGTTGGAGCTACCACTGATGGGCATTTATCAATTAGTGATTATAAGCTTTTTCTTTGAATGCTAATTAAACTAGTAAAAATGCAAAATAAGAATGATTGGAATCGATGGGTTTTGAAAATCAAATGTTAAGGTAGAGTGATTTGTTGGAAAGTTGAATGACTGATGGGTTTTGAATGTTTAAATATGTAATATATTTTGGAGTTCTTGTTATTGTGCAAAAATTGGTTGTAGAAGCTTGAAATTGGTTAACAATGGTGGAAAGGGCTAGAGGTTAACGACGGGTTTCTGGTGCTCGAAATCCGATAAGAATCGCAAAAGTTGTCAGACATCCAATGGCTGTGGATTTACTTGTTTGTTGTCGGAAATCCAACATCTGACGGTTCTATGCTTCTTTGCAAATGTCGGATAGCTCAATGACCGGTTAGAGTTTCAAACGTCATTGGATATCCGATGGAGGTCGGAGGTTGTAAAGTGAAAGAAGAGGTTATCTAGGTCATTTCTTATTAAAGAGGGTCATGGCATACCAATGTTTGGGTAGAGGGTTACTTATCAAATAGATCCCTAAAATAGGGAAATTTTGTGAATTTTTCCTATATTTTAATTTTTTCGTTGAAGTTATTAAATTATAGCTACTATACCATTGGTGAGATGAAAGTTCTGGTAATTTTATTTGATAAATGGAACAAACTTAACATAATCATATATATTTCTGGCCCTTGTTTGGGCTCAACAGAAAATAGAATCAAATTCCACATCAGGAAAAAGTAAGTGGTTATCTAGTTCATGACTCACATATACAAAGGAGAGAACATTATATAATTAATCAAAATATTACACCCAAATGAGCCAATAACATTAATTAGTTTTCTACTTGAATAGAGGAAATGATCTAAGGGCATTTGGGCCCTCCACGCTTGGTCTTCCAGTTGTTGTAGCAAGGGCAAACAGCTTTGTTCCCATAGTAGCCAGGAGGAACACAGAGGCACATTGCGCAGCATTTTTGGCAGAAGAACATGCATGGTTTGTGATACTATGTCTTGCTACATCTCCTTGAGCATTGTGTTGGACATTCTGGTTATTTAATTGGCTCCAAGTTCATAAATTAGATATTAAACAAACACTTGTTACACATAACAAAGAAAAAACAAAGCTTGTAAATACTCACGGTAGCTCTTTAGACTCCCAGGTCCATATGCATTCTATAAAACACAAATTTTATCAAAATCAAACATACAAATTGCAAAATCTGCAAACATATAACTTCATCTGATTAAAAGAAAGAAAGACTTACACTTTCTAGGTGGTCCTGAGTCTTATGTGCCACAACCTATGTAACCAAGTAATAAAATATTTATCAGTCAAGAGAAGTTAAGATAGTGAGACATGGATAATCATGAGTGTTTATATTATTATTAGAAACTAACCTTGTGGGCAACCATAGAAATGGCAAAAAGTAGTGCTAGAAGCATAACAAAAACAAGCTTAGCCATTGGTATTAGTTGCTATAAAGGAAAGGCACAGAAGGTCTTGAATACTTGATTCCAACTTCTTAGCCCTTATGTGTGATTGGCTTGGTCTAGACAGCCAATTTTAGTGGATATAAATAGGTGTCTTGTTAAATCCTGATATCTTATATTAATTTAAAAAAAAAAACCTGGTGTGGTATATTTTGGGTCACATGCTAGAGAATACCAATGCAATGCATCATGTTCTATAATTGAGATGTGTCACTTCAGCCATTGTCTGTGTATGAATTGAGATAATAATTTTACCCGTTATCAGCTTTCTTCTTTGCTAGCCCAACTCCTTGCTGTAAATGTTGTACCATGTTCAAAGTTTGTAGCCTCATGATATCCACATATAGTATTTTCTGTACTTCTGCGCATTTATAATGCGGGTTACCACTAATCAAAGGACTTGTGGTGCAAAATTTACCAAGAAATTAATGTGAAAGTTAACAAGATATAGAGAGATGAAGATGACGAATAGTGTAAATGAAATAAAGTTTGAGAGCATCAAATCTTACAAAGGAGACAACACAATTGGATTGTTGATTTGGTATCGATAATGGCAAGAGATGAATCTATCATTCATGTAACTTAATGTGGGTGGGAAGTAGGAGTAGAATAGCAATGGAGATTGAATTAGTAAAATATGGAAATTGGGTTTGGCCAATAATTGAATGGGAAGGAACCATCTACATGTGCAAGCTTCTGGTGGCAGCACATGCCTTGAAGACAACATTGGGCACCTTGCGCTGTAAACCATCCCCTCGTGTCTCCATTTTTTTATATTTGATGTGCGCCTTTTTAAGATCCTAACTATCCTTATCATACTTGTCTTTAGTTTGATTAGCCAATGGGTAATTCAAAGTTTAAAGTTTCTTGAAACAATAATTCTAAGAAGATAATATGTTGATAATAAATTTAACTTTTAATTTTATAATATTATGGATCGGATTCCAGCTCCACTTCATCACTTGAGGTGGGGAAGAAAGTGAAAATGGGCACCAAGTCATGTCTTCATTGACAAGGGCTACCTTCTATTCTGCACTAAAATTTATTGGCAGGGCTGTACGTTCGTGCGATTCATTGCAATCGCATGTGATATGTTTACTTCATATATTTATACATTTTGATTCATGCGGATAACTCTAACGCAAATCGATGGTTCACTTCAATAATGACTAATCTAACTATAATTTTATTAATTATAAATTACGTAAGAAGTTTTAATTTAAATTAACAAAACAAATTATAAAGTTGTAACTTACTCTGATTGAAGGTGAGGTTAAAATTAGATTATTATTTAAAAAAAAAAAACCCTAAATGCAAGTGAATTATACTAATTTAAGAAACCCCATTTGAGATGTGAATTGTGAAGATATCATAACTACCAAACTTCGTTTTTTTTTTATAATGAATATACAAATACATTACAGTTAGTAAATACATTAATTAATTAGTTAATATATTTATATGAGGGTGCAAACACATACCCACATATATAAAAGTTATACGCATATAAATTTTACCACTAACTTTTTATTATTTATTTATTTATTTTTGGCAGAAAAATATGCTTCACTTTGAACTTTGAATAATCAAGCTTTCCTTTTAAGCTGTCACACCAATATATATAGAACAGTTTTATACAATAATAATAGAGAAATTTGATCAAAAGATCAGCTTTCACAATAAAGTGTTTGAAAAATTAGAAATAAAAGACCTCATTTAGGAGTCAAAAAGATATTTATCCTTTGATTTATAAATCTTCAAAACAAACCCAACTTTCATTCAAGGGTCTTGACTCTTAATAGTGAGGGTCATAGACTTCGACGATTTTAGATTTAGGTCCTTGAAACCCATAGTTAAAATTCTTCACCAAATTTGATACCTTATATTTATTTTATGATTTTATTAAAATAAAGATTAGACTATGTTAAGGGTTAAAAAAAAAAAGATTACATGTTGAAATTAGATTAGATTTAAGGGTCAAGATTGGATTTAATAGTCAAGACTAGATTAGGATGATGGATCTAGACTATGCTCATGAGGTCAAGGCCAAACAAAATCTAAGGGTGAAGACTGTATTTTTGTTAAAGGGGAATAGAAAAGTTTGTGAATTTCATTTCCGTACTTTCATTAAAGTCAAGCATCGTAAGTATTTTAACGATGTTTGAAGGTTATTTGGGTAGAAAAAGAAAAGGGATTGACTACAATACACCTGCTGTACCATACAGTAGGTGCTTTTTTTTGTTAACTTTGAAGCAAAAGTTGTAATTACAACTTTTGCTACAAAGCAAAAGAAGCAAAAACCCACCTGCTGTACCGTACAGCAGGTGGACTGTAGCTTCCTCCGAAAAGAAAAGAGAGTATATCAATTACTTTCGTGTAAAAAAAAAATGGTTGGTGAGACAAATTTTAACTATATGATCATTGCGGATGAATTTTCAGATTGTTCTTTACAGTGTTTGCTCCAAAAATGTGTATCTTCAATTGAATTTTGACAAACAAGAGCAGGGACGTTTTGGTGGCTTTTTTTGTCCTATTTGGGTGGGTTAAGCAGTTGGGCTTTGGGTTTCAAATATGCTTGGGCTTTTAACACCTCGCCCTGGAACTGAACAAACCTCACCTATTTACTAAACACCCCGTCTTTGGTTCAATTGAGGTTTAACTCTTTTGCTTTATTAAAAATAATAATAATTAAGTAAATAAAAAAGTATTATGTTTTTCAAGCATGATCTGTTTTACTTGAGTTTTTTTTTTTTTACTGTGTATGGCGTGGAGTTATAAGAAATCAAACGCAATGAAGGAGGGCGCGGACCATAGCTTGGTACTTAGGCGGCCCGGACTCCACCAAGATCAAAAAATATTGTTAAATTTTTTTAAAATATTATATAATTTAAATAATATGCACAAGGTTTTATTATTTCGGCCTTCCTAAGTCTTTTATACGATTAAATGCATGTAAGGATGTAATTGGTATTTGAATTTGTTGGTTCTAGACATGCATATGTATTGCACATGAGTATTTTTTTTATCATGTGATAAAAACATTAAATATGGATATTTTCTAAATCTCATTTATTTTATATAGATGTTTTATATTAGGAAAATTTTAATTAAAAAATGATAAGTCTTGATATGGTATCTTAGTTAAATAAGAATAAGTTTTATCGTATCCTAGTTGAATATGAAGTTTTATTAATTATCTCTTATTAGATTAGGATATTATTTAAGTATTCTAGTTTACTTAGGAGAAGAATATTATCATTTCCTATAATGTTTGATTGTTATCCAAACTTTTCTTATGAATTTTATTGAGATTCTACAGGATTTTGACAAGGATTACAATTGATATCAAAAACTATATAAAGCTATCTTCATAGCTTTTGGAGGGGGGCATTCAAGGCATTCAACGCAAATTGAGAGAGAGCAATCAAGAGCAAGTTTGAGTGCGTTTTTTATTTGTTTCTTATGTCTTATATAAAGTTTAGGCTTTGGTTCATTGTTATAGATCGTGTGAGCTTAAGGGAGTTGAGTAATCACATGTGTCTATACTAGTTACGGGTCTGTAGTAGTTACGGGTGTTATGTTTTTCTTAACAGCGTGTTGTTAAGATAATCGTGACAGAAAAAGAGCAGCATCAGAAGAGTATGTGAAGGACTATGGTTGTGATCGAGGTTGATCAAGTTTACATAGATTAGGTTAGTGAGTGAGCGGGTGTCTACCACTGAAAAGAGTCCTAAGTCGAGTGTAAACACATACAACATAGTGGATTACAATTCTTGTTGCCTGTGGATGTAGGTTGGTTATAACCGAACCACGTAAAAATCCTGGTTCGATTTACATTACGGTTTTCTGTTATATTATTCGTAACTTACATACGCTGCAAAAACCAACAATTGGTATCAGAGTAGTTACATTGACATACTAGTGTAGATCAGATTTTTTTCGGTATGAAAGGATTTCGGGCAGGAGTATCAGTCACTCAACCACCGTTACTTAAAGACGTAAACTATGCTTACGGGAAAGTCAAGATGAGAGCTTTCATCAAATCAATTGATGAAAGAGTATGGACGAGCATTGGTCATGGCTGGACACCCCCAACAAAAGCCAATGACGCTGGGTAGCAAATTGAGAAAGCATAGAATGAGTGGAGTGAAGCTGAATTTCGATTAGCTGGATGGAATTCCAAAGGTATCAATGCTATTTTTATTGCTGTCAACCTTCATCAGTTTGGATTAATTTCAAAGTACACCATTGCAAAAGAAGCTTAGGATATCCTTAAGGTAAAGAATGAAGGTACTCAAAGGGTTAAAGAATCTAAGTTGCTTAGTTTGACTTCTAAATTTAAAAACTTAGTTATGCACGAAGAAGAAACCATTAGTGAAATTCATACTAGACTTTGTGAAATTACTAACTCTGCTTATATGCTTGGTGAGGAATATACTGAGGCTAAAATTATTGGCAAGATACTTAGATCTTTACTAGAAAAATTTCAGCCTAAGGTCATAGCTATCGAAGAAAGCAATAATGTGAAATCGTTGTGAGTTGATGAATTGATTGGGTCTCTTCAAGCATATGAGATGGGTTTAAAGTCAAGAATGAGGGAAAAGAGTATTGCCTTTATTTCTTCTTTAAAAAAAGAAGAAAAAGATGACAGCAATTTTGATGATTCCGATGATGAACTTGCTCATTTGACAAAGAATTTTTTTAAATATATGAAGAAAAATCTCAAGAAGAAAAATTCTGAGAACTTTAATGCTAAAAAATTTCGTAAAGAACCGGCAAAGAAAAAACAAGAGAAGCTTGAGAGAAAAGGTATTCAATGTTATGAATGCAAGGGATTTGGACACATTCAAACTGAGTGTCCTAATTATAAGAAGAAAATGAGTTTATGTGCAACATAGAGTGATGATGACTCAGAAACAGATGAAGACAACTCCAACAATTTTTTAGCACTCAATGGGACTATTTGAGATAAAAAGCAAACAGTTATGTCCGACATAATTGAAGCTGTTGTGTCTAACATAACAGAACAGAACATATCAGACTTTGAGGACTCAGATGCTGAGAAAGATGTTGAATACTATAGAGAACTTTAGGAGGCATATAATGCACTTTATGAGATGTGGGAGAAGCAAAAAGTACAGATCAAGACTCTTCAGAATAAACAAGAAGTGCTCAAGAGCGAAATAGCATCTGCAGATGAAAAAAATCATAAAACTAGAAGTTGTTGTAACAGACAAGACAAAATGTATCCAGAAAATTACTGCAGAATTGGATGAGGCAAACAAGTACATTAATCAACTCAAGATAGGCTCAGCAAGCTTGATCAAATTCTGAGTTTAGGCCGTGATAACTCCATCAAACATGGGCTGAGGTATGATGAAAGAATGGCGCTTCAACATCAAAGATAATGTTTGTCAAAGCTTCAAATTCCGGTAACACTTCTAACTCAAGCTTTAAATATATGACTGTTTTTGCTTCCCCAATGAGTTCTTTCATTTCAAATCCAGAAAAGGTAAGAAAATTTGTTCCTACTTGCTATTTTTGTGGTGTTAAAGGTCACATTAGAACTAGGTGCTATAAATTGTAAAATTTTTTGAAGAAAAAGGCAAGTCAGTTTAGACAGTCACATAAGACACAACAGGTTTGGGTTAAGAAACATGAAACTCACTGCAAAGTTACTACACTTAATGTTTCTTCAAATAATGATTGTGCTTGTTCTAAACATGTGACAGGTAATGAAAAGTGTTTGAAAATTTTCAGTCAGACAAGTGATGACAAAATGTGTTGTTTATAAACTTAGTGAATCAAAGATTATCTGCACTGAGTATGTTTCATCTGAGAATCATCTAGTTGACTTTTTTTTATAAAGCACTAAGATGAACTGGATTTGAAAAACTGAAAAAGAACATTGGCACTTGGCAGTTACTTGAATTATAACACTGTTCGGTTATGTTGTTTATATCTGTAGCATCATTAGTCTATTTATAATTAAAGCATGCTTGAGTTGTTTTATTGATATAATTTTGCTGGTAATTTTATGTCAAATACAGAGAAGGCTACCAGTATATGATATGTGAAAGCCATCCATTGAGAATAACTTCAATGTATCTTGAAAATATGTTGAGATCACTCACTCAAATGAAAAAGGGCTACCTCTATACATGTGTGAAAGCTACTGTATTCATTCAGAAAATTCACATTGAGATTAACTTTTATGTGTATAAGAAGCATGTTTAAGTTGATCACTCAATTGAAATAAGTGATAAAATAATATTTATGTTTGATGTTTATCCACAACTTTAATACATGCTTGGCTATAAAAAGATTATATGATGTCCAGATATCTTTGTTATGTGAATTTCGATTGCTTTCAGTTACGGTTTGCACAACTTACGACCAGTGCTATATGTCTGACTCAGTTTGATTCTCTTAAGTGTATTTTGATGTGTCAAAAGTTTTAGGTCAGCAAAATTGATTCGAGGGGGAGTTTGTTCAGTTACAGGGGTACTTGATTTAATTAGTTTCTTGGTTTTTAAAATTTTTTCACATTTATGCACAATTTGAAGAGGTGAACATTTAGTCAGGGGGAGTTTTGTTTGTCATTTTGTTTTTCTTTTATACTTTGGCACTTGTTCAGAAAACAAGGGGGAGAAGTATGGATGTTTTTGGTGTTATTTGGTTGTTTCTTTATTTTTTAGTCTTTGTTCCTCATGCATTTTTTTTACACATTTAGATGTTTTCATCACAAGATGCCAAAGAATTGATGGGTCCAAATATTTTTTGTTTTTATTATAGTTAAGTAATTATTTATTTGTTAAATAGAAAAATAATATTTCATAATTAAATAATTTTTTTGGTACAAATAAACTTCCTATTAGAGGAATAATTATTATCCTATATATTGAATAAAAATAAAAGTGGTCGATATTCTCATTCTTCTAATTCCTATACGTACACTTTAGTTACTATATTTAAAGAGAAATTACATAAAATTTTAGCATACAATCAATTTTCGAAATATGAAAGAACATGTGGAGTTTCAAAAGAAAATTAATATATGTGCATTTATATATTACAAAATTTAGAAATTATGTCTAAAGGATTGAGTGGGTTAGAAGTTTGTAGACCTAGGCCCATGAACCAAGGCCTTATATTTATGTAAGAGAGGGTTTTTCTAGAATTAAGGAGAAGGAAAAAAAAAGAAGGGAAAAAGAGAGAAGAGTGTCACGGTTCCAGGAAGAGAAGAAGAGAAGAAAGAGAAGAAGAAAAGAGAGCGAAGAGAAGAGAGGAAAAATTTCAAAAAAGTGTATAAGCTTGGAAAATAAGTACACCGAAAGATGTTCATACTAATGATATTCCAAAGTTTTTCTAGGGAGTCTGTAGTCTGCATGCATCCAATGATTTTTGGAGACAGTCTTGTTTCTCCTAACTTATAATGGGAGATTTTGTTATATGACTAGCAATTTATGTATTAAATTTAGTCATCAATGTATGTAAAGTTTATTTTGAACAAATAGCAAAATACTGTAACAAATCTATGTGATGTATAGAAAAAAAAGAGATATTGATAATGAACTTTTTATTAAATTTCAAATTCAATCACCCCTAAAATCATTTAGAGGCATTAGGGCGTGACAGAACATCAAATTTCTTTTTAATATATGACTAAGTTGATACAATCATTATTATTTTTTACATGTTATTGATATTAATAATATTATTTTTATTTTTTATTATATGAATTTTTATAAGTGTATTGTTTAAACTTAACTTATCAATATTTTTTTTTCATAATTTGACCCCCAAAAATTTAATCTTGCGTCCGCCACTACCACAAGGGTTGGAAAAATTGAGTGTTTGGAATAAATTAATTTGCCCAAGTGCCCACTGCCCAACTTGTAACTCTCATTCTATGCATACACAAAGTCAAATTTAATTTATTCTAGCATATAGGGCCATTTTAGGGATTTGTTGCTATGGAAAAAAACATTTTTTTCTACAGCAACAAAAACCTAGGGTGTTTGGAGTTGTTTCTCAACTTGCTTCAAAAAAAAGTTATTATAAAAAAAATCAGATTTTATGAAGAACCTCAAAAGGGAGCTTGGCTGCTTTTAAAGAACTGCTTAAAAGTCTAAAGAACCATCACTAAAAAAATATAAATACAAAATTATCCTTTTGTTAAAAAGTTTTTCTTTAAATTATATTAATTAATAAGAAAAAATTATAAATATTTATTTGTTTTTTTGGATAAATTTTTTTTATAAATTTTACTTATTTTGTGAATTTTTAATTTTTTAATTATTTTAAAATTTCATAATAATTTATTTAAGTGAATAATTATTTAATAAATATAATATTTAAAGTATTTCTTAATTTATTTTATTTATGAATATAATAAAACATATAGTGAATGTAAACTCATGTTATGTAAATTTAGAATATGTGTGCATAAAATTTAAATTATTTCACAGCTAAATAAATCTATTTTGATATTATAATTTTAATTTTAAATTATTGTTGTAAGTAATTTATATAGAATTTGTGGGAAATAGTTGTTTAAAAAAGAAAAAGAACTGATTGTGAAATATTATTTAAATAATTTATACATACATTATTGAAAATAATTATAAAAAAAGAAAAAGAATTGATTATAAAATATTAATAACAAAATATTACAAAGGAATAATGTATATATCCATTTTGGTCATTTGTACGTAATAAAAATTATAGTAACAATAATCCCAAATACATCTTTACTATTTTTAAAAAGTAAAGCAAATTTTAAAAGTTGATTTACTAAACAGTCTCCCACTTTTTTTTTAACTGATTTTTTCTACAGTAAAAAAAACTGCTTATTTTTTCAGTAACAGTAACCTCAAAGTAGCCCATAATTTGGGTTTGAGCCAAATATCCATTAATGGATGTAGTATTTCTTAATTCAAACGTGTATGCTTATTTATTTTGACTAATCATGATAACATTATTGTAATGCCCAGAATTGAATATCCAATGTGTGTCGACGGTGAGTAAGTTTAAAATTAATATAAAGCTCAAAACCAAACCAAATAATTAGATGAGTTATATAAATTGTCCAGGTGGTTTTTCAGCCTAATTTATTATTTATAAATAATATTTATTAGCTGAAAAGGGACAATTTTTGACAATTCATTAAATTTTTAATAAAGTGAAAATCTCAAAATTGTCTCTCTAATGCTCTCTCTTTAATATTTTCTCTCACATTTTTCTAATTCTGTTTTACTTTCATTCACTTTCTAAGGATCCAGAAAAGAGAATTCAAATTGAAAACTAAGAAAACCATTCTAAAACTTCCAAACACAGTTTATTTAACAGCAGAAGAGTCGCGTGTGCGACTGGAGATTTAATTAAGTAGCAGACACAAGAAAGCTAAACTTGCTGCATGCTTTTATTATAAAATTGGACTTGAAAGTTATATGAATAATGAACACTAATGAATTCGCAAATAAGAAACGTTAAGCGATGATGAGGGTACTTGCAGGTGGCTGATCATTATGTAAATATTACTTAATTGATGATCGATAAATTAATTATTCAGTGAAGCCAAGCAGAAGGCTAGCTCTTATGATCGTACGTACGTTTGCTCATTGCCGGGTTTCAATGTTTAAGAGGACAAAAACGGTTTCAATCAATTCTTTAATAATGCACTCGTGATCAGTTGAGGCTGCTTCAACAGCATGTGGGCATCAACTTCATAAAACAGTGGAGGCTGGTAGCCCTCAAGGCCAACCTGTAGGCCGTACTACTTAAGTATTTGCCTACCAATCTTGACAATAACATCTCATTTCTATTGCTCTCCAACCTTAATTTTAACTAGTTGTTTGTACACATTGAACTGCAGGCACGATTTTCTTATTCTAATCAACAATCAAGTTCAATCCCATATTGTCTTGCGCGCTAAACTCTGAGATAAAGAACTCATCAACGGCAAAAAGCATTTCTCGGAATAATCTTGAGTGCAGTTGTGTTGTACGTACAATGCATCAATCATGGGGTGCTTGTTAGTAACACATGTTGAGATGACAGTTTATGCTTGGTGCACTCAACGTAACGGCGGCCGCACCAAAGTCTTTCTCAGCATTTTTCTTAATAGTCAACCAATTGGTGCACATATAAATGCACATGAAAATTGGAGTGAACTTGTGAAACACATGATCTGGGTATCTTTTATTTTTCTTGTATTTGAAGTAGGCAGCGCGGGCACAGCTTGCTAACTATACGGCACGGTACAGTTGGAAACGCTTCTTGGTAAATGCTAATTAGTATATATATTTGATGTGCAACTGTGCAAGTGAAGGTTTCAGCTGCGCAGGCACTGGACTTTGGGAACTTGAGGAGCTCCTTTTTGCATTCTGATTTAATAATATAAGGCTCTTTTAATATAATACATTTACTCGGACAAGTGGGTTAGGCCAGTTGACAGCAAAGAAACAAAGGGAACAAAGAAACCAAGCAAGCTCAGCAATCTGGGCCAATATGATATCTACTCACATGCTACTTAACTATAAGAAGGGGCATATGCACTATTCATGGAGTGTTTCACATGCTCAACTGCCTCTATAAAACATCATCAAGGAGGCGGCAAGCAGGGCAGTTCACCAAAATGGTTGGATTATTTATGACTTGAAATATTGGTGCTTCAATATAGAGGCTTGCACCATCGCAATTTTGCTTACTTCAACTATGCTTTTATTCCAGGAATATAATAGCAAGGAAAAAAAAAAGCAGAAAAGAAAGTAATTACTTCTCAGACTTCTTATAAGTACCACTAATTAATAAAAAAAAAAATTATCCGAAAACCTTATGTCACGATAAGAATATAATATTATTGGCCATGACTCCAACTATCTGATCACCACTTAAGGTGCTTGGAGTGATTCTCTTTGGCTATAGAGATAAGGAAATCAAATTACTGATCATTTGTTATTCAATATGTATATGATACTAATAATTGACCATAAATTTGGATACGATCAAAAGAGGGAAAATGAAGAAAGAAACATCAGCAGAGAGACGTATATCCATCTTACTTTACTTTTAATCCATGGCCTCAGGCTGAGAAGAGAGGATGTTAAACAATACACTAATGTTAATTGGATGAGTCCGAACTTCTCAATTAGTTAAAAGCTATAAAGAAGTGTCTGCACTTCTCAGCTAATTAATTATTTAAAACCATCTCCTGTCATTGTGACATCTCTTTTTTTATTCTTTGCTCTTTTCTAACAAGTTCCAGTGACCACCCAAAAGAGAGGAAGGGCCACTACTACTTCAACAAAATCATAATTAAATTCTGACGTTAAGCATTTGTGACCTTTAAGTTAATTATTAAAGAAAATATAAGAAGTTTCTAAACTACGGTGATAAGATGATTGGATATGTGTGGGCCTTGGAAGTATGCCAAATTCCAAATACTAAATGATTGTGACAAGGATAAACTACCCTAAAACAATTATGAACTGTCCAAGCAAAATAATTAATGGCAAGAAGCAAAAGAAGAAAAAATCAGGTATATATATATATACCCATCTACTTGTTTGGTCAAGAAAACATATGGATGAGGGGTGCTATGCCACATTTCCCACTATAAAGCCGTCAATTAACTTTGTTTATTAGAAGTTCGAAAATGGGCAAATCTATTTGAAGGAAGTGTTATGTTATAGTATCGATAGGGGCAATGAAGCAATTAGGAGTGATTATATTATTTTAAAAGAAATTGTTTGTGCAAGGTAAGATGTTATTGGAAGGATACAAATGTGTGTGTGTGTGTGTGTATATATATATATATATATATATATAGTCAAATTTGGAAACAAAGTAGACAGCTCATGCACTCATGCTTTTGATGCAAGGAAACTATTAACATAAACAAGGAAAGCATCTAGGTATTCTAAATCGCGGGGAGATGAGCTTCTTCTTTCTCAAACATCATAGGCTTATCCAATTATAAAATTTTGATTTGCTAACTTTACAAGCTAAGTTCTATATAGCTGGCTAATCGGCATATGATGCTCCATTCCTTTTCTCCTCAATTCCTCGAGAAAAACTCTCCGTGAATACTAGACTATTATCGTATATACTACCTATTTGCTTTTAACCTAATTTTTAATTATTGAAAACTTATAGTCCCTTTACTTTCATATTTGAGCTGCCAATCTTAAAATTCGGTGAATAACAAAAGAAAGACTAAATTAAGTAAAATGAAATGGGAAAAGAATAAAACCATGCATCTCTTGATTTTTTTTTTTGAATAACACAATAATTGAAGTTTGATCAGTCTTACACACCTCTTACCCATACATAAATATTTCAAGCGCAAAACAGTGCTTGAAATTCAATTTTGTTTTCCCTTTTTCTCTTCCAATAGTCATATTTGTTGATGATAAGTATTAATACAAGATCAACACAGCAATCTCTAAAGCAATAGCAACAATCAATTAATTCATATATAAGAACTTGTTCTCTCTGTATATATGTGTTTTCAATTAGAATTGGGAGGAGTATACTCACATACTACCTCGGTTTCCTCTTCCCTTCTATGGAAATTCCTGTGGCAGCCACAAGCAGCGCATGTAAGGGCACTTGTGCCCTCTTCACCACTTGCCATGAACTCTCTGCAACCATCCACGGCATATCCACCAATATTCGCCGCATGATTCTTTTGGCACTCACCGTATCGCACACATCGGACCACTGAGGACGAAGTTCTTGAACTTCTTCCAGATACATCTCTTTTAACAACTACTTGGCGCTTCTTCATCACTCGAAAACACCCTAATTCTTCAGTGTGTGTTGATGGAAAAAAAATGGAGGTGGAATTGTTTTGATAAGTTTACTCATCAAGCCCAGAAGTCAGCTTGAAGCCAGTCAAGCTTATGAGAAAAAGATATATAGCTTTAAGTGGGTTGATGACTAACCCTAACCCTAGTATGTATATTTATAAGGGTTAGTAGCACACCATTGGGTCTGGGACTGGGAGGGATTAAAGGGGCCATCACCGCGCATCCTTATTTAACCATTATTTTCTTGTCCTTTGGTTTAGTAAGAACGCAAAGACCCCAGCGCTAGCTGTTCATCCTGTCAACCAATCACTCAAACCCACGTCAGGAAAATAGATTAACCGAACATCCACATATATATTATTTGACCAAAGAAAATTTACAAGTCAGTTGATCAACAATATCTCTTGAATTGAATGTATAGTGACCTAGGTAACTTAAGCATCGTTTAGTGTACTGTGCTCAGTAATGGGACAACATTAGAATGGAGTTATATGGAGAAAATCTTTGTTCTTTACATGAACCACAAAAACCCTAGCTAGAAAGATTTTTGGGATTTGATCTTTCAACTACCAGTTTGAATTGTATTAGCTATATAAACTGATGGTTGCAAATTTTCCAGTTAGAGGATACGTAACGAGAGGAATGATAATTTGTTTATGGCTAAATACGGTGCTTAATTAGAAAGTTATGAAAGGAGTAATCAAGCTAGCTATAGTTTCTTATTATTTATATCAGTGGGTCCAAAATGACACTTAAAAGGCAGGTGGCCGTGGCCCCGTAAAACTGTGGCAACAACTCTTGTCTAATTACCTAAGATTCTAATAATTAAGAGCATTAATGCCCACCATGTATGAATGAGCCACCTTACTCTCCTTGCATCAAATCAGGGACAATCACAACTTCACAAAATTTCAACATCAATAAGATGCTCTTCAAATCCTTCAGCTTAGTGTTAGGAAATTAGTCTCATTCAGAAAAAAAAAAAAAAGAAAAATAAATGAGTCATCACTAAATTATTTTTCCCAGCGGTTAAGAATATGAATTTTACTACATATATTGATCAGAAGACATCAGAGCAGAAAATGCACTGAAGATAAAAATGTGAGTTATCGGATATATAGTAGTCTTGGCAGCCCTACATGATATAAAAGCATCCACATTTCTTTTTCTGTGAAAAAGTTTCTTTTGAATAATTCATGCAGGAACTAGGATCGATGTTGAGAGATGCTAATTAATTCACTAAGTGATCTTCAATTTGAGCCACATTAGTATTGATTGAATGCTAATTAACTGTAATATATATATGAGAATATCCCCCATATCAAAGTGATAAGAAGAAATTAAGCCTCAGAGAAAATGGGGTGGTCAATCAAAATCATGCTCATAATTTGGACCAGAAAAGTGAATAGGGACAAGGACACGTGTAATTGGCAATCTGAACGTGCATATAAGCTTGATTAATTTCTATATATATATATATAGTTAATATTGTTCTTGCAAGTTGCATAGGTGGTTAGTGATCTTTCATGTTAGCTAGATAAAACCAAACAGATCGAAAACCATTTAAAAATCAGTTTAGTTGAGGCTTTTTATGCACTTGAGGACATCCAAGAGCCTGTACTGATCCTTTTTGCAAATATTATTCCAGAATGTTGGCGGGAGTCAACTGAAACTTGTAAGACTTAGTCCAATAAGTACGTGATTATACTATTAACACATATTGGAGCACAGCAAAGAGTCTTTATCATCACCAATTTGGATTTAGTAGGCTATCATACAATGGAGAATGTTGTGATTCTCAAGTAGCTGGAATAAGGAATTATTGCATGGATTGCTATTAGTTAGGATATATAGATGCATAGAAAATGAAATCTTATCAACACCCTTTGGCTTTTACATAGGCTAAACATATTATAAAATGACAATGCGTAAAGAGCATTACGATGCTTCATTATTAGCGTATATAATTAGGACGTAGAAATAATATTATATAGTTTAATTTAAACCCTATCTATAAATGTTCCTTCCATTTTTGTTCACCTCAAAAGCTTTAATCCTTACTTTCTTACAAGTAAATGAATAATCTCCTCGAATTCTTACACAAGTTTATTATTTTACTTGGCTTTTGGAGAATTTCTTAAGTTTACATGTGAAATGTAATCCCATGGCAAGATTTTGGTGGATTTGTCAATAGAAATAGACCACAATGGTGGATGAAGATCAAGGCTAATGATGGGAACTTGAATATAACGTGAATGATAGTTGATTGGTGAGGGAATATGATGAGACCGTTTGTTTCTCACCAACCGTGCCCAACTTGTGAAGCAAACAGTACCAGAACCTATGGGAAGATCTTCTGCTTCCAGGTCATCTTGACTCAGAAGCAAAAGTCCAACCTGAAAACCCATGGTTGATTGATGCAACTTAGCGGCCGAATTGAAACAATGTAAAACAGGCAGAGACCCACAAAATAACTTTCCATGTGCGATAAACTTTAACATCTCTCTCTCTTTCTCAGTACTCCTTGGCGGCAACTCAGTCTGAGTAAGAGAGCTGTTGGCCTAAAACTAAAGTTATTGTTTTCATAGCCTTTCACAATTCTTTCTAATCAGTATATATCTAGCTAGGTACTAAGATTGATCTAATTTGTCCGCTCAATTATGTTCACGGAGGAAAATAATTAAAATTCCCATAGCCATGAAATCCCTGACTGATCAAGAAAGTACTTAGGGATCGGATCAATATATTTAGCAATACACAACCCTTGAGGGAAACCTTTTGTTTTTGGAAAATCGATTGATCTTCTTGTAGAAAATAAAGGAATATTCAACATTAGATGCCTCCAACATTTTCATTTGAATAAGATTAACGTGGGTGACACTTTGTCTACTTTCTGAGTCACTAGAAAAATAATTTAGTGTAGTACTACTCCTGTAAAGTTTTTCCCTTACTAATAATGTTAATTTGTAACGATTTAAATACTTTTGATCTTTTGGCCTATATATTCCGCCGGAAACCCCCAATCCTGATTCATGCATTTTGGAGATTCAACACTGAACAGTAAAAAATGCCGCTGCTTTAATAAGATATAAAAGTTTGAATGAGTGTAGCTTGTTATTGTTGAAGTTATTTATATTCCAAAAAAGGGAAAATACGCTTTGTATAGCATGAAATGAACCTTACGTCAATATATATACTGCATGTAGAATATTTGGTAAACAATCCACCCAGGAAAATCTGCCACTTTCCTTTTTATATTCTGATAAATCAAAGCATGGAGAGGTATTTACTAAACTAGGTAGAGGTCGCATAAGCATATATAGACCATACACAATGCAACACTGTCACAACACAGTGACACACCTTGTCAAGTAAAATTATTTTATATTAATTTTCGACAAACCGAAGCGCTATCTGAAGTTGTTCTCCCCACACAACGCCCTTGATATCAGCTAGGTATGTTAGGCAATATTTGAACATCTCATATATATTATTGGCGAAGAAAGCTAGCAAATTTATATAGAGTGCACATCGTAGGGACTAAAATAACTTTTTAGAGTATGGCAAGGTCTAGTTCTCGCCTAGAAATATGGGGATATTCATATTGAGATTCACATGAATTACAAAAGTTAAATACATAAAATTGAAAAGAAAAAATGATGATCATATCGAGTAGGAGAAAACTAGAAGAGGAGCGGGGGTTTCTGGAGCTACAATAATAAGCACATAAATAATTGTATGATAGGGCATTTATATCGTCATTTATTTGTTTACAACAAGACGTACGAATATCCTACATAAGAAGAGTTAATACAAATATTATCATCAAAGAAAGAAAGCTGAAACTCTCATCAATGAGTAGCAGGTCCAAACATGATTACCAAACAATGTTTAAATCGTGTGGAGGGCAAAGCATGCAAAGTTGGCCATTCTTTTATCCTGTCCACCAATGGCCTGATGAGATACATATATGTAGAACTATCAAAGGATAATTAAAGTAGTGAAGGCAGCACTGATTTTTGCTTTATTCTGTGAGGTAGCTCCATGGTGCCTCATGAACAATAAATTAAGGGTCCACAATTTTTTTGAGGAAAAGCAATATGTGCAGCGAGGGAGAGGGAAGTGTAGACAGAAAGCATCTCTCACTTAAATGAATTGGGTGGTGGCAGGCCCGAATGCCCACCAATCAATCCAAAATGCCCACCACTTCAACTCTGTCTTTTAGCTAGCTGCATACATATATATAATATGTGATAGTTGGGATTTTTCTCAAGGGTTCAGCTTTTCGACTGTGGCTCCCAGTTGTAGATTTGCCTAAAAATTTTTTTCTCCCATAATAGGACGGCCATACAGTTACCCCACCAATCATAATCTTTAATTCTCCTTTTGCTTTTGTTTCTGTGGGCTCATGAGAATTAGCTTCAGGCTTTTCAAGCCGTTGGGCAGGTCGATTTTATCTTTTTGTTATCCAGGATTCCAGGTGGAGGAACCACGGAGAAGAAGTCCCAACATTGTTTACTATTCACCTATGAATTTGATTAACCGATCATCTTCCTTTGGGCTCTTGACAATTCATCTTTTGTCTCAACTAAGAGTTTTCAATAGCATCATATGTATTTCATTCTCTTCCTCTCCCTAAGTGAACCTCACTACTACCTAAGATCAACATATACTTTGCAAAATGACTAATTTTAATAATATATGATACTTTAACTTAAATTTAAATTAAAAATTTATGGACGTTCATATGATTAAATAGGATGAATGGTCATTAATTGATGTTTAGATTTGAGTTAAAAAATTTAAGTTCAGACATCCTAACGTGTGTGTGTGTGTTTAATGATCAAAATAATTAAAACGATACTTTTAATAGACTCATGTTAATTGTTAACGAAAGATATCCAAAAGATGCACAAGGCTGCAAACCCCACCTAGGTCCCGTGAGCTGGGAAAATATAATTGGGTTCGCTCGAGGTGGGGGTCGGATATATGGGTTGGCTGGGAATCTCTAAACCCATGTGGGTTCTGCTTGGCTAGGACTGTTAAAACTAATCTGGCTGGAATTTGGTTCATCATGTGATGGATGCACTTTGCCAAACCCAACCCATTTCCTCTTTGAGTATAACTTTTAAACCTTTTGCCCGTTTGCTTTTCCGCGCTTCATACTTTCATTCACCTGCCAATGCTATCATAAATTTAAATAAAACGTACAATTCATGTCCCATTTCTTCAAGCTGTCATCAAATAAGCCCCAAAACGGTATCCTATCTTCTACTGCTCCAAAACTCATCCAAATTAAAGACACATCTATGTAATCAATGTAAGCTAGACTAGCTCTATATATATGGCTTGACATAAACCAGCAATGTCAGAAATATTAATTGAACAATATCCTTCAATCGATCGGTTTCACCACTTGATTAATAAGAGAATGCTTCTTGAACCAAATTTATCTGCAACAAATACACTCTCCAATTCATGTACATTTTTCAAACAAACAATTGCAAAGAGAAACTCGAAGAGATGAATGCTCAAAAGGGTTGGACCTTAATTGCCTCTTTCTTCTTTATTTTGGTAATCATGATGAGGTAATTCATGTGGACCTCTTCCAAGTCATGTAGCACATGCAAGCATGTGCTGCCACCGTTGAAGACCCCCACACATTTCCATAACCTAAGCTAGTATGCATGGGACTTTGCCGCCGCTACCAGCTATGGAGAAGAGCCCCAGCCAAAACTTTGATGTTGATACATTTTCATGACCGAACAAAGAAACAAACATTACAACAACCAATCTCTTCAATTTTGTTGAGGATTAGATTGTGACAATGTTGGTTTCTAATACCCTTTTTTGTCACAAAATCCATTAAATCATAAAAAGTGGGACGACGACAATCAACCATCATCCTTTAGGGCCCCAAATTAGCATTTTCTTTGCGGTTGGGTTTTGTAATGAGCACACACTCTTCGATGATTCGCAGTCCTTCACCTACAAATGGGCCAATTAACACCGCAGTAAACATCTACAACATTCGAACCAACAAGGCCCAACTAGTCCACTGCCATGTCTGCATGCGGGTCGCGCCCTTTCTATTGTTCTCTTTAATTCATTGGACGGATTGACATATTAAATATTATTTTTCTAAAAATAATTAATACTAACAATAATAAACTAATATTTGAATTAATTTTTATTTTTTTAATCATATATGATATCTGTTTTTAGATGATACTAATATGTATTAATTATACACTGATATTTATCACTATTATTTTAGATGATGTATTACTTAAAATAAATAAAAAAAAATTGGATTGATATTCAAGATGTGAAACATAGTTTATAATAATTTTTTTTAATTAAAAAGGACATTATACAATGTTAGTTTGAAGTTAAAAACATATTTGATTAAATTAGAGGCATGAAGATCCCACAAAATTCTAAAAGTTTGTTAAAATTTGTTAATTGTAAAGTATCAAAAGTTGAATGACTCAAAGAGAATACATAATCATTTATAGTAAAGTGTTTTTATATTGGAGACATAATTGTTTATCAAATCTAAACTATATTAAAAATAAAATTGGACATTTTATTTGGATAATGTTATCATATTTTGTACCTCAGTATAAATGTTGGCCCTCAAACGATCAAAGCGGTGACTTTGAACTTATATATCGAACTCCAACTAGACTGGGTCACTTGAATACTTGCTATGGGCTTCGACAAGCAAGAACATCAGTACTTACTAAGGGCACTCCTAAGCAAGTATAAATTTAGGTGCTCTGATCCGTAAGTCAGTTTGGGTTACATTAATAAGGCACTTCTGTAAAGTGGATGATGCGTGCTTGAAAATTGAAATAATAACTAATTGAGTGCTGTTATTCGAACTCCGTCAAATCTCTCTGTAAATCTCTGTTTTTTTTTTAATTTTTATGAAATTCAAAATATATCTAAAAATTGAATTACCAAAAAGACTTTTACTATCCTTGTTAGAATCTTATTGCCACGGAAGATTTCCTCAATTGATATTTTGATTTCCTTGATGCAACAATATTTGATGGTATTTTCTTATTAATTTTTTTCTGAAAACTATTTAAGATTTGATTAAACAATTCAAGTGTTTCTAATAGACTAAAACTGAAACGTAGATCAAGTCTTACAACCATGTTTGTGCTGTGAATGAGTATTTTACAAAAAGTCGATCATCATTGAAACAACCTTCAACAAAAGCAATTCTCTCTCCTCTGGCATCGCAGCCTATTCTCTACCAACTTTTGAAAGAAGATTGGGCTGGCTAACGAGAAGCTTTCTCTCCTTGGCTTACTTTACTATCGTTAGAGAAAACAATTCCAGAAGACAAGAAGACTCTTGTATGGCGCTGGCTTCCCCAACTGTAACAGGATCTGATTCTTCGTTTTACTTACCAATGAATATCATTTCCATGTGCTTAAATTAATTAAATTAATTTCACCTTAGTTTTAGTGATAAAGCATTTTCACAGTGGTTGAAAATTTGCAAATGCCCAGTTCTCCGGAAATATTCACAATAGAGTTGAACATTTTTGTAAATAGAATTGTAAATGTAATCAAAGAGGAACGGATGAAAGGTGTTTTTGATATTATGTATAATATATTTATAAAATTTATTTTTTAATTTCATTTGATTTAAAGAGAGCTTAAAAAGAGTTTTTAGTGAGCTTAAATAACAACATTTTAACTAATTTTAGACATCAATGGTCGATCATTCCAAGGAGGGATTGCAAAAATGTGGGCTGCCTTCGGTTATAGCCCAACCTATTGTAACCCACCAAAAATTTAACCCGACCCAACTTAACACTCGTTTTTCCTTGTGGGCGTGGTTGAGGCTGAGGTTGCTCCTCTCGTCTATGAACTTGCTCCTCCATAGTCACCTTAATGTCAGATGTCATGCCCTTGTGCTCGAACCGTGCTCAGATACCAACTGTCACGAGCTTGAAGGTTTACGCAACACGCTCGTGCGACACTAAGACAACTTGAATCCAAAAGCTGCAAAGTAAGTATGATTGTTTGCCTTCTCGCTCAAGGAGAAGATAGGACCGTTGAGTAAGATAAGACCGTTGAGCTAAAGAGTTTTGTAGGCAAGAAGAGAAGAGATGGCAGATTGGAGGCAAGTGTTGCTAGATAAGAAAGCTTTGTATTACACAAGAATGCTTGCTTACAACTTTTCTTGAGTTTGCTAGAGACCCTCAATAGCATTACCCATCCCCGAGATAGCTTGCTCTATACTAGCAACACGAGGCTCCAAGACTTCCGCGGGTGGGACTTTGGACTTACCTCGTTTTCCTTGTGGGCGTGGTTGAGACTAAGGTTGCTCCTCTCGTCCACGAACTTGCTCATCCACGGTAAGGATTGTTATTTGAGCCTCGCAAAAACTTTTCTAAGCTCCTCTTGTTAATTTTTAAAAATTAAAAATGCATCAAAATCTTAACTTACTAAAAGCTCCTATTCTCTATAACAAGAATTGCAAAACATGAACATAATAATTTGAATGTCCCGATTATTTCTTCTTCAAAAGAAAAACTTAAATCCCTAAACTCTATTAATAATCACTCTTGTTTTTTATAATTAATTAATTTAATATCAAATTTTCTCATCAGTTTCCAAAAAAGTTCCACATGATTGGCTTTCCAATTCTAAATTTACGTATCAATTTCACTAAAGTTTCTTCTATGAATTGAGATTTGATGCCACTTGATAAACTTGGATGAATTGATTGCTCTTATGTATTTCTCAAGTTTCATAGTAATTTTAATTAATTATGTTTCTTTTAGGGTGTCTATGCTTTGGCATGTCTAGCTTCAGGTTTCCTTCCACTTCTATCATCATCTCGGCTTATTGATGTACTAGACTTGCAGTAGGGTGATCTTTTTCCTTTTCAATTTTTTTTTTTTATTGCTTTACTTCGCATTTGGTTTTGTCTCTTGTCAAATATTCTCCTCTACCCTCACGTTCTCCATATCTGTATAGCATCTGGCATGAGTTTCATTGAAGTTCAAAAACGTCGTTCTTCACAGTCAAATCATAAAGAAAGAAATAGCAAGGAATTTATGGAAAAGAATAAGAGATATAAGTTAAATTTTTTAATTAGATTTTACTTAAGAAGGGGCTTAAAAAGAGTTTTTGTGGAGCTTCCATAACAACATTCTCCTCACATATTAATTCTTAGTTTGTGGGTTGGGTTGAATTGGTTTTTGTAGGTTCTGAGAAACCCATAATCAGCCCATACTACATTTATTACTTATATTCAAATTTAAATATAATTAATATTTAAATTTAAAAATTAAATATTAAATTTGATTTGTAATAGATAATTATATTTTTCAATCAAATTTAATTTTAAACCAATTTAGTCTCGTAACTCAAAATTTTCCCAAAAAATATTTTAATTTAGATTATTATTATCATTATTATCGTGGTACTAAATTAAAAAAAAAATCATGTGACTCAAAACTTTTACAATAAAAATTGAATATTAATCTTTTTATTCATTATCCATAAATGATCAATCCAATATGTTCTCATGAGGATATGATCTCTTTTGAAAAAAATAATTAATTAATTTTCTTAGAAAAAATCATGAATGAATCTAGTCAACATCATTAAAAATTTTGATTCAACGTATATTAAAAATTTTAAAAATAAAAAAATAATATTGCATAAATTAAAAAAATTCATTATCGTTATATTTAATAATAAATATATATTTTATTTACTTTTTTTAAATGTGTTAGTTATGATAATCCAATTATTAAAAATCGTAGTTTATAACAAATATCTAAGTGAAAATTTAACCTATGCTAATTAAAATTGTAAATCGTTGATTAATTATTGTATAAATTTTTCTTAAAACAATTAAAATTTAGACTATAAAGCTTATTTTATTAAGCGCTAGATTAAATTTTTACACCAGATTTTAGTACATACGGATCTGTATTTTAAGGAAAAGATATCCTTAAAATCCCAATCAATGAGGTTCTATATTTCGAGGGCATGTTCGGTTTGAGGAAAGGAATTATGGGTGAAAAGGAAAGTAGAGTTAAAGAAAAAATAGAAAGAAAAGACCGGGTTTAAGAATATTTTTCCTTTATTTGGTTTGGCAATTGAATCTTGAATGAAAAGGAATAACTTATAAATTCATTTAACGTAAATGCCCTCAATATAAAAATATATAATATTCATTATTAAATGAATAATACTACATCTACAACCAAATCCTATAACTAACTATTTACAAACTGAGTTGACAAAATTCTATTAACATATAATTTCCTTTTTTTTTTTACTTTTTATTGAATTTTTGCCAACTTGAGATGTAAACAATTGGTTGTAAGATTTGGTTGTGGGTATAGCATCTTATAAAATATAAATTTTAAATTTAAACTCTTATTTAAATTAATGGAAAATAAATAATGATAGTTTTGGAGGTATGCAGTTATAAGAAATATAACAGTAAACTGTAATGTAAATCGACACAGGAGGATTTTTACGTGGTTCGGTTATAAAAACCTACGTCCACAGACAGCTATAGAGCTGTAATTCATTATGTTCTTGTTTGTACAATCTTTAGGACCTTTTACAGTACTAACTTACTCTCACGCACAGACCTAATCTTTGACAAATAAAATCTTCACAAAGATCTTAAACACTAGTGACACTGTTCACTCTTTGTCACAGATAACTTAACAGAACACTGTTAAGTTATATATAACACCCGAAGTCTGACACAAAATTACATAAACACTCAACCCTCAAGTTATCCCAAGTGTCTACTAACTCACTCAGACTTAATCAACAACTCATGTACGATTTCTACCACTCATGCATGAATCTAACTCACTCAGACTTAATCAACAACTCATGTACGATTTCTACCACTCATGCATGAATCAAAAGACTTAAAGAATTAAATTAAAGAAGACATTTCTTTTGCGTTGAAGCTCTCTTCTATGAATTCATGGAATGCCAAACTCAAGACTCTTTCACAACCAAAACAGCCAACAAGTCAATCTCTCAATCACATAATCAGCCGCCTGAATAGCTTTGTATATATATAGTGAAAGGTCTTACCGAAATCTCCTAGAAATCCTGTAAATATTCTAATCAAAATCATATTAGGATTAAGAAAAATAAAATAGGAAGTATTATAAACAAACTCCAAAAGGAATTAGGATAAATAAATATTCTCCTATTCTAATTAGGATACAAGATATTATATCCTAATCTAAAGAGGTATTTATTATAAATCATATTCTTCCTAAAATATAATTCTAGAAACATTAAAATAGGAATAAAAATAATATTCTTGTTTTATCACAAGTTGATTAAAACTCATCATGTACATGGCACATGCATATGTAATAGACTTTGACACCAACAATCTCCCCCTTTTTGGCAACTTGTGACGAAAACACCAAACTGTTTCTGATCAGCGAACATCACACATGATAAGTCAATCATAACAATAAGCTATCATGAAATAGCAAACAGAAATTATCATGTGTAAAGAATTAACCAGTGAGCTGTTACAAAACTCATAACAGAACACTGTCAGAATAAGTATATCCTGCAATCAAAATGACTTTGTCAAATTGATCAAGCAACACACATTAATCAATTTATGATCAGAGCAATTATATCAATCAATGCAATTAGATCATGATCAGAGCAAAACATCCAAGCAAAACATTCATCAACGCAAGAATTCACACATAAAGCAAACATAAAAAGTCATTCTTACTCCCCCTTACTACTTACTTACATCCGTTGAGAAATAAGCAACAAAAATATAAACAAAACAAAAGTAAGTAACCACGGTAATATCAGACATAACAAAAAGATCAAAAAATCAGAAAACTCCTTGATCTCCCCCTTGATTTCAGCACAAGTGCCAAAAGCACTTAACGAAGGAACTTGCGAACTGGAGGAGAAGAGGAACTGCCAGTGCGCTTCCTAAGTTTTCCCTGTTGTGGTTGAGTTGGCTGCGCAGAAACTACATGAGCAGTGTGTTCTTCAGCTGTGTCAGAAGAAGTGGCAGTGACTTCAGCTACAATTCTTCGAATCTCCTTGTCACGTCTCTCTGCATTGGTTTCGGCCTTTCCATCTGCAACTTCCTTTGTGAAGTGTACTTCTCAAACTTCTACTTGATGTCGGCTGTGAGAAACTTATTGGTCTGTAGAAAAAATTTTCAGAACAGGAAGAGAGAAGCAAGATGCGAGAAAGGGAAGAAACTGTTGTGGGAGTATGGAATGAACAGGAGAAGCCTAAAACCGGTTCATAATATACTAGGCCAAATGAAAAAACAATTTTGTTTTTAAAAAATTAATGTCAAATCTATTTCCAAAACCGTTTCATTTATGGACAGAAATCCAAATTTGATTCCAATTTGAATAAGGAATTCTAATAGAATTAGGATTCCTGCCACTGAAACTTCTTCCCCTCAATTCAATAATGCTGATATGGCATTTTTGACACATGGACACACAAGAAAATCAAATTTCGGATAAGCACAAAGAGCACCGTATGTTATAAAAAACGTAACAGAGCACAGTTAAAAATAACATAACAACAATATCTGAACATCATATGAATCATTCTAAGAAAGCATATTCAAGAGCTTTTATTTTCTTTTAATTATTTCATCACTTAATCCAATTGAGTGATCAACTTGAGCATGCTTTTTACACACACAAAAGTTAGTCTCAATGTGAATTTGCTAAATAATACAGTAGCTTTCATACATGTATAGAGGTAGCCCTTTTCTATTTGAGTGGGTGACCTCACCATATTTCCTAGATATAATGAAGTTACTCTCAATGGATGGCTTTCACACATCATATACTGGTAGCCATCTCTGTATTTTTCATTTTTAAACCAGTATCTAATTATTCACACAATTTTTCATACCAAAGCTCACACATGTTTAATTAGAAGAAAACTTATAATATTGCAGATAAAATTAACATAACAGTAAGCAGTGTTCATTCATGTAACTGACAAATGCCTAAGGCCTTTCTTAGATTTTCAAATCTTGTTGTATCCAATGCCTTAGTGAACAAGTCAGCCAATTGTCTATCAGTGAAGATATGTTCAATGTGTATCACCTTAGACTCTACTAGTTCCCTTATAAAATGGTATCTTATATCAATATGTTTTGTTCTAGAATGCTGAACATGATTTTTGGAAATATTTATAACACTAGTATTATCACAAAACACAATTTAGGCTTTTGTTCAATGCCATAGTCACTCAGCATTTGCTTCATCCATAATAGTTGTGTGCAACAACTCCCTACTGTTATGTATTCGGCTTCAGCTGTAGACAAAGAAATAGAATTATGTTTTTTTACTGTGCCATGAAACCAAGTTAGTACCAAGATAAAAACATCCTCCTGAAATACTTTTTCTGTCATCTGTATTTCCTGCCCAATCTGCATCACTGAACCCTGCAAGATAATCATTTGTATCTTTAGAAAACCATATTCCATAATCATGTGTTCCATGAACATACCTGATGATTCTCTTAGCTGCTGATAGATGTGATTCTTTGGGTTTTGCTTGAAATCTAGCACAAAGTCCTACACTAAAGCACAAGTCTGGTCTGCTTGTTGTGAGGTATAATAGGCTGCCAATAATGCTTCTGTACAAACTTGCATCAACATCTTTTCCTGCATTATCTTTCAAAAGTTTTAGATTAGTACTGATAGGAGTTTTCATTGGTTTTGCATTCTCAAGCCCAAACTTCTTTACAAGATTTTTGACATATTTTGATTGAGATATAAATATCCCATCATTCATTTGCTTAACCTGCAATCCAAGAAAGAAATTTAATTCTCCTACCATACTCATCTCAAATTCTTCCTGCATCAACTTAACAAACTCATTAATTTTGCTTTTGTTAGTTGACCCGAAAACAATATCATCAACATATATTTGTGCAACAATAAAATAGGTTGATGCATATTTGATGAACAAGGTCTTATCATTGCTGCCTCTTTTATAACCTCTGTTGATTAAAAAATTTGTCAACCTCTCATACCAAGCTCTAGGAGCCTGTTTCAAACCATACAAAGCTTTGTGTAATTTGTACACAAAATCTGGACGTTTATGATCTTCAAATCCTTTAGGCTATTCGACAAAAACTTTTTCATTGAGATAGCCATTTAAAAATGCAGTTTTAACATCCATTTGATACAACTTAAAATCAAGCAAACAAGCAATTGCAAGTAGTAATCTGATTGACTCAATTTTAGCTACAGGTGTAAAGGTTTCATCAAAGTCTATGCCTTCAACTTGTGTGTAACCTTGTGCAACTAATCTAGCTTTATTTCTTACTACTTGACCACTTTCATCAGTTTTATTTTTGTAAATCCATTTAGTTCCAATAACATTTGTACCTTCTGGTTTAGGAACTAATTCCCATACTTCATTCCTTTTAAACTGATTAAGTTCATCTTGCATAGCTTGAATCCACACCTCTTCCTTTAAGGCTTCTTTCACATTTTTTGGCTCAACTAAAGAAACATAACATGCAAACCTTACCTGATTTCTTACCTTGCTCCGAGTTTTCATCATGCCATCTGGTGTTCCAATGATAGAACTTGTTGGATGTGTCTTTTGAATCCATGTGGGTGGATCTTTTCTATCATCATCTTTTTGGATTGAATTTCTGTTCAAATCTGAGTTATCAGATGTTACTGTTAGTCAGGTGTAACAGCAGCTGTTTTCTCCTTCATAACAGAATCTTCTTTGTTGTTGCTGTCTGAATCTGACTTTTTTGTATTATCTGTGAAGCTGGTTATGCTTTCCTCTTATAAGTACTTTGCATAATCGTTAAGATCATCAAATAATACGTTTGCAGATTCCATGACTGCCTCAGTTCTCAGATTATAGACTCGAAATGTTTTGCTATTTTGTGCATATCCCACAAAGACTCCTTCATCATTCCTTGGATCTAATTTTCCTAACAGTTCTCTGTCGTTTAAGATGTAACACCTACAACCAAAGACATGAAAATATTTTAAATTAGGTTTTCTTCCTTTCAAAATTTTATAAGGTGTCTGGTTAGTGCCCAGTCTAAGAAAAACTCTATTTGAAATATAGCAAGCAGTGCTTATTGCTTCAGCCCATAGCCTCTTGGTCAACTTCTTGCTATTGAGCATCACTCTAGCCATCTCTTGAAGAGTTCTATTCTTCCTTTCCGCAATGCCATTCTGTTCAGGAGTTTTAGGAGCTGAAAATTCATGATCAATTCCATGATATTTGCAAAAGTCAGCATAGCTAACATTTGCAAAATCCTTTCCATGATCACTTCTTATTCTCATAATCCTTCCAATATTCCTGTTTTGCTCATTTTCAAGCTTAACACAAAGATTCCTGAAAGCATCAAAAGTGTCAGATTTTTCTTTAATGAAATCAACCCATGTATATCTAGAAAAATCATCCACACAAACAAATATATGTCTCTTACCTGTAATGCTTTCAATTTGCATAGGACCCATAAGATCCATGTGAAGCAAATCAAGTATTTTGGATGTGCTAAGATGTGGATTTGACTTATGTGAACTTCTAATTTGTTTTCCAATTTGACATGGTCCACAAATTCCATTAACTTTGTCATCAAGTTTAGGAACTCCTTTTACCACACCTAACTTAGTTAATTTAACAAAGTCTTTGTAATTTAAGTGCCCTAATTTTTGATGCCACAATTCTAAATCTGAAATCCTAGCATGAAATGCAATTTCTACCAGATAACAAGTATCCGAAGATCTATTACCTTCTAGAATGCATCTCCCAAAATTATTTAAAACCATGCATTTGTTTTGTGTGAAATTAACAGTATACTTGTCATCATAAATCTGACTAATACTAATAAAATTAGCTTTTAAACCTTCAACCAACAAATATTTTGAAAATTGGGTAAACCTTTGACATTCAAAGTGCCTTTACCAATGATCTTACTCTTTGCTCCATCTCCATATGTGACATTTCCATCCCTGCATGCTTTAAAATCTGTTAAAAACTGTTTATTTCCAGTCATGTGCTTGGAACAACCACTGTCAAAATACCACAAATCATTAAAAGTATGTTCAAGAGTAGTAAGAGCAACATGGCATACTGTTTTGTCTTTCCTAACCCACTGCAGTTGTGATTTAGGTAACAGTTTGAATTTTTTTGATTTTTTTTGCAAAAGATTCAACAATTTAAAGCATCTAGGCCTAATATGTCCCTTTTTACCACAAAAATAACAAGTAAGAATAAATTTTCTTACCTTTTGAGGACTGGATTTGAAAGAACTCAGAGAAGAGACAAATGTTTCACTGCTCTTGAAATTAGGACTTGACTTTAAAGAGTTAAGTTCAAAATTCTTACCTGATGTTGAAGCTTTCACAAAGACTATTTTTGATGTAGATGCAATATTACCTTCTGTATACCCCAATCCATGTTTATTGGAGTTGTCACTTCCAAAACTCAAGACCTGATCAAGTTTGGCTGCTCCAATTTTAAGTTGATCAACACACCTCTTGCTTTCAACCAGTTCTGTTGTGATTTTCTTAATATGTGCTATTTTGTCTGTCAAAACAGTTTTCAGTTCTGCGATCTGATTTTCAGCAAAGGATTTTTCACATTCCAGCTCCTCAATCTTCTTCTTTAAGGCTCTAATTTCTTCCTTCTGATTCAGTCATTCACCATACAATGCATTGTATGTCTCTTGCAACTCTTCATAGTATTCTGGTCCTTCTTTATCATCCGAATGATCAATACTAGTTCTGCAATTTTCTGTTATGTCAGACATAACAGCTTTTCTTTTGTCAACTTCACATGCAATAAATGTAACAAAGTTGCTCATGTAGTATCTTCTGACTCGGATTCTGATTCATCACTCCAGGTTGTTGTCAGCCTTTTATTCTTCTTCTTGAGATTTGCACATTCAGATTGAATATGCCCATAACCAGAACATTTATAACACTGAATTTGCCCTTTCTTTTCAGGTTATTTTGGCTTCCTCTTGTCATTCTCCTTGCTGAACTTTTTGAATTTTTCTTCGCTTGAGTTTGATGGCTTTCCTTGATTCTTTTTCCTGAAATTTCTTTTCATAAACTTGACATAATTTCTTGTTAGAAAAGCAATCTATTTAGAATCAGTTTCATCAAGCTCATCACTACTTTAATCATCAGATTTTTCAGTTTTCACATTGAATGCAATGCTTTTACCTTTTTACTTCCTAGTGCTTTGACTAATTTCAAAGTTTTGGAGGATGCCAATTAGTTCATCAACTCTCATCTCATCAATGTTTTTAACTTTCTCAATGGCTGAAATTTTAGGTTGAAATTTATCTGGAACAGACCTAATTATCTTGCTAACAATTTCTGCATCAGTGAAATTTTTACCAAGCATATATGCCGAATTTATAATGTGACATATCTTAGAGTAAAATTCAGAAATTGACTCATCCTCATGCATCATCATATTTTCAAATTGAGAATTAAGTCTCATCAATTTAGATCTTTTAACAGATACGGTACCTTCATGTTTTACCTCAAGTATGTCCCATGCTTCCTTGGCCGCTTTGCACCTTGAAATCTGTCCAAAGTTGTTTAAGTCCACTGCAGCAAAAATTGCATTAAGGGCCTTTGAATTCCAACTGGAAAGTCGGTATTCTTCATCAATCCATTCATCTTCAGGTTTCGGTTCGGAATCATCAGAAGCATTCAACTTTGTTGGCGGTGTCCATCCTTTAAGTACACTAGTACATGCCCTGTCATCAAAAGATTTGATATACATCATCATTCTTACCTTCCAATATGAATAATTACTGTCATCAAGAATGGGTGGTTTTGTTCTGGATCCTCCATTGCGAATAAACTCCATCCTTCCAAATCAACGTGATCGTTTTCTTCACTTGTCTATCAGTGAACCTGCTCTGATACCAATTGATAATTCTGAGGTATGCAGTTATAAGAAATATAACAGTAAACTGTAATATAAATCGGCACAGGAGGATTTTTACGTGATTCGGTTATAAAAACCTACGTCCACGGACAGCTATAGAGCTGCAATTCACTATGTTCTTATTTGTACAATCTTTAGGACCTTTTACGGTACTGATTCACTCTCACGCACAGACCTAATCTTTGACAAACAAAATATTCGCAAAGATCCTAAACACTAGTGACACTGCTCACTCTCTGTCACAGATAACTTAACAGAACACTGTTAAGTTATACATAACACCCGAAGTCTGACACAGAATTACATAAACACTCAACCCTCAAGTTATCCAAAGTGTCTACTAACTCACTCAGACTTAATCAACAACTCATGTACGATTTCTATCACTCATACATGAATCAAAAGACTTAAAGAATCAAATCAAAGAAGACATTCCTTTTGCGTTAAAGCTCTCTTCTATGAATTCATGGAATGCCAAACTCAAGACTCTCTCACAACCAAAACAGCCAACACGTCAATCTCTCAATCACATAATCAGCCGCCTGAATAGCTTTGTATATATATAGTGAGAGGTCTGACCGAAATCTCCTAAAAATCCTGTAAAAATTCTAATCAAAATCATATTAGGATTAGGAGAAATAAAATAGGAAGTGTTATAATCAAACTCCAAAAGGAATTAGGACAAATAAATATTCCCCTATTCTAATTAGGATACAAGATATTATATCATAATCTAAACAGATATTTATTACAAATCAAATACTTCTTAAAATATAATTATAGAAACATTAAAATAGGAATAAAAATAATATTCTTGTTTTATCACAAGTTGATCAAAACTCATCATGTGCATGGCACATGCATATGTAGTAGACTTTGACACCAACAAATAATAATCTATTAAGTTACTAATATAATAATTTAGGTATTGATAATTATTTTTATTTATTAATTGATTATAAAGAGTTAGATTTCACTTTTTTCTTTAAAAATAAATAATATATATTAAATTATATACAAAATTATTAAACTAATCAGATTTGTTAAAATAAATAATTAAGTAATAGATAAAAAATTTATTAAGGATTAAAAATATATGAAGAAAATTATTATGGGTTTTATTAAAATATTATTAAATTAATTTAAATTTTTAAAATAAATAAACAATAAAAATATATAAATTATTTATTAAAAATTAAAAAAACTGCAAAAACTGATTGTTGACCAACCACCATTGACCATCACTGGCTTTCAATGAAGGCCACGCATGGAAGTCACCGCCGACTCTGTTAGAATCGTCGTCCGACAAACTATCTGCTCATCCAAGTTGCATCACCGATTGTCTTGCCACTTTTGCCACATGCGACGGATGTCATTCCGAATCCACTGTTAAACTAAGTTTCTAACAATAAACAAAGCATGATATCACCACCAATAGGTCAATCATTGATCAACAATCATCTTGATAATGGCGGTGTCGGATGTGCAGATGTGCCGTCGATTGCCAGTGACACCTGCCAGAAATGATTTTTTCAAATTTAGCAATTTTTTAATTTTTGAAAATTATAAAATTTGCAATTTTTTAATTTCTAAAAAATAAATGAATTATATTTATAATTTGTTGATTATTTATAAAATATTTTAATTAATTATTTGAATAGAGTTAGTTTTAAACACACATAAAATATATAAGGTTATATTAGTAATTTAATGTATTATTCTTAAGAAAAACTAAGTTTTTGTCCCAAAATTGAGAGGAAAAATAACACGAAAGTTTTAGAAAATAGGATTGTTGGTAATCCTCCTTTCTAAAATTTTTAATCAAACCAAACAAAGAACTTGAGTTTTCTTAGAAAAATTGATTCATTTTCCCCTTGAATTAATGCAACCAAACACCCCCTAAAATGTTTAAATCAAATAATTGACTGAGAATGTAAATAATCAACTTTAAATACGTAAATATTTGTAACTTAGTTGACTTTTAATGCTCATATAACTCGTAAAAATTAGAATTTTGACTTTTTTTAAAAAAAAGAAAAATCTAAGCAAACTTTTTATTAAAAACAAAAAAAATTACAATTTTACGTATACAACCAATCCAAACAATAAATGCATATAACTTGATGTGATATAAATTTGCTAAGTGGGTAAAAATAAAAAGAAAATCAAAGAATTTTTAATAAATAAAGTGAATCCCATCTATCCAATGATTTTGTGCCAAGTAGATTATATGAATTTTATATAAATTGGTTATATATCTAGAATTATTCTTAAAAAAATAGATTCAATCTTATTAAATTTTTTGTTTAAAGAAATTAGAAATTGCTGTTCTTAATTAAAATATTTTATATAAAAGTTTATCATATAATCAACATATAAATTTATCTTTATTATAAGGAGAGTACAACCTATTATTAAATTTATATCATGCATATATTAGGCTCGAATTTTAAAGAATTAAAATAAGTCAAAGCTTTTTTTATTCTAAATTTCTCTTTTTTTATTTATTAAATTAATGTTAAGCAAAAAAATTTATAAATATTAGGTTAATGGGTTGAGCCGTGGACATCTCTATGTCACAATCCAACCCAACCTAACCTATATCATAACCAATAAACACTATATACACAATTTATTATTGGTCTATCATAAATTAAATGGAATAATATCATAGACTAACCTTACCTTTTACGAAATTATCGTATAAAAACGCATTTTATTAGTTTGTATGAATAACAACCCTATCTTTTCAAAAAGTTATCATACACTACCCTTCCATTAGTTGGGACGTTAAATGCTCATAAATAATTTGAATATCGAAAGTTATAATATCCATTTCATAATATACAATTTATAAAATAACTTAGAAATTTGCAATTAGTAAGATTCAAACACAGTCCAAGAGAAACAATAAGCTAGCTTTTACCACCAAGCTAAAGGAATCATTTGACTTGGATTGAACAAAAAATATATTTAACTTATATTGTTTACTGTGGACAAAATAACATCCACAAATTTGTGTTTATCCCTCCTCGTGACTTGTAAAACGTTCTTGTCTAGATTATCTGGTGCGAACTCAGCAGCGTTGGCACCTCCATCCCATCAAAAATAATAAAGAAAGCCTGCAAATGAAGAGCTGAAGCATATTAGATACGACTAAGACACACCAAATATGTTCTCAAAGTCAATTGACACTGCAAATGATCATTATTTAGCATATTTCTGTTGGCAATAACAATTATCACAAATTCCAACAATTCATAAAAATGCAATCTTTATTGCCAAATTCCCAGTATAAAAAATCTGTACACATTCTAAAATATTGTTTTCTTCTGCAAAATTTTTTTTTTTAAAAAACATATATAAGAATTTACCAGAGGTAACTAATTTCACTAATCAATTTCAATACCAATAAGAAGAACTCAATCTTATTATGGAACAAAAAAAACCCCAAATTAATCCATTATATTAATACAAATTTAAAAAATAAATGAATAAATACGAAAACGTGAAAAAAAGGAACATTTGTAATGCTTGTTTGGAATCTCCTTGAAAATCAAGAACAGTAGAGTGGCGATCCTCATTATTCTCTCTTCTTCCCCTTTTATAATACAGAGCATATCACACTTCAAACTCCTCAATTTCATCTCTTTTGATGTCGTCATCGTCCCACTAAAGCTCATCGAAGCCATCGTATATCAAGCTTGGCCGATCTCTTCCTCTTCAATATTGTCTGTGGCAAACCTGTAGTAAGAGCCAAAGCCGTTGAAGAAGATGAGAAAGGATGTGTTTTGCGAGTGGTGGCAGCGGTCGGTCTAGTGGGGTTGGATTTGATGGATGGTGGTGGCTATTATGGTGGAATTGGTAGTGGTGTTGTTAAGGAGAGATCGAGGAAGGAGTGCTTGTGTTGTTTTTAGTGGCGGTTACGATGGGATAAGCGGTGGCGGTGTTGTTTTGGAGATATCGGGGCGGGAATGGTGATGTTGCAGCAGAAGACTTTGTTGTTGTTGATGATGAATTGTGGTACTCAGCGACGGAGCCAGCTATTTACTTGAGTGGGGGTAATATTCACAAAAAAATAAAAATAAAAAATTATATTTATTATTAAATTTATATATTTTTTATATTAAAAAAATTATATAATTAAGATCTTAAAAAGAAAAATATTTATAAATTATAAAAAATAGTCGTTTGAAAGCTATTTTATATTTATTTGTAGTATTAAATTAATATCAATAAAAATATTTAAAAAGAATATTTGATATATAGGTTCTTTGTGTGGAAAAAAAGAATATTTGATATATAAGTTATTTGTGTAGAAAATATTTTTTACTTATAAGTATTTTTGTGAAACATATTATATAGAAAAACTTGATAGAAGGTTAGGTTATCGTAATTTAATTCTTAACTTAAATGTTTTATAAATTGATAAAATTAATATATTAAGGTTTAATAACTAATATAGATAATTATTGTTGAAGCTATTAAGAGTAAAAATGATTATAAGATAAATTAAAAATTTTATTATATATATGTGTTGCAGGTTTGTAGGAATTAAAAGGGAGTGAAATGAGTATCAATTAGGGGTATATAATATGGAGTGAGCTAAGGGCCAACAAGAATAATGAAATATATTTCTCTAATGAAATGAGTAAAAGTGAGTCACTCAAGAAGCAAATGGGCAAGAGAGAAAATTATTCCCTTTTGATTTCTTCACTACTCTTACACAAGGGTGGAAGGGTTCTATTTATAATCACATAAGTAACCACGTAATGTCACTTCATATACCACTCATAACTCACCCAATTAATAACCAATTAAACATTGCCTAGAAGAAAACTATTCAAATTCCAACATTCACTATAAATCAATTAAATGATGGATTCCTCATATACTTCATGTGGTGGTAACCTATTAGACACTTTACAACACTCCCCTTTGGATTCCACCACTTAAAATAATTGTATTTGACTTTACTAAGGAAAAACCCAGTGGGATAAAAACCAAAGTAAAGAAACACAATTACACAATAAATTATGAAGTGGTGTTGGACGTGTTTTACTGCCTCATTAAAAACCTTGTCGGGAAAACCCAGTGGGACAAAACCCAATCGAAGGAAAAAAGAGTACAGTACACATGTGTCCACAACGCTCCCCCTGACCATGGCAGAAGATCTCTTGTCAAAATGATTGCTTGTTGGGCTGCCGCATACCGATTTTATATACTAGCTTCTCAAATGTCGATGTCGGTAAAGTTTTAGTGAACAGATCTGCAAGATTGTCATTCGAACGTATCTGCTTCACATCGATCTTTTGACTTTCTTGAAGTTCATGCGTGTAGAAGAACTTCGGTGAAATGTGCTTTGTTCTATCTCCTTTGATATATCCTCCTCGGATTTAAGCAATACAGGCTGCATTATCTTCATATATGATTGTTGGAGGATTTATAGTAGGAGATAATTTGCACGAATTATGGATGTGTTGAATAACAGAACGTAATCATATACACTCTCGGCTGGCCTCATACAATGCAACTATTTCAAAGTGGTTAGAAGAAGTAGCAACCAAACTCTGTTTAGTAGATCGCCATGAAATTGCGGTCCCATTATAAGTGAAAACATATCCAGTTTGTGATCGAGCTTTATGGGGATCGGATAAATAACTGGCATCAGCATATCCAACCAAGCCTGGATTTTCATAAGGCTTATATGGAAAAAATAATCCCAGATCAATAGTTCCCTGAAGAAAACGAAAAATATGTTCGATCTCGTTTCAATGCCGTCTAGTGGGTGCGGAACTAAACTTTGCTAACAAATTAACTGCAAATGCAATATCAAGTCTAGTACATTACCCCAAATACATTAATGTATCTATAGCGTTCAAATATGGTACTTCAGGACCAAGTATTTGTTCATCATCCTCTTTAAGACAGAATAGATCCTTTTTAGGATCAAGAGATCTAACAACCATTGAGGTACTCAATGGATGAGCCTTATCCATGTTGAATCGTTTCAAAAGTTTTTCTGTATATGCTGATTGGTAAATAAGTATGCCGTCAGGGTTATGCTCGATCTGCAGGCCGAGATAATATTTCATTTTTCCCAAATCTTTCATTTCAAATTCTCTCTTCAAATATTCAACAGCATTTTGGATTTCTTCAGGGGTTCCAATTAAATTCATGTCATCGACATATACTGCTATACTAGCAAAACTAGATTTTGATTTCTTTATAAATACACAAGGGCATATGGGATCATTAATGTATCCTTCTTTAATTAAGTATTCACTAAGGTGATTGTACCACATTCTCCCTGATTGTTTTAATCCGTATAAGGATCTCTGCAACTTAAGTGAATACACACTCCTTGGTTGTGTTTTAATTGCTTCAGGTAATTTAAATCATTCAGGGAGTTTCATATATATATCAGAATCTAATCGACCATACAAGTAAGCAGTTACCACATCCATAAGGCGCATCTAAAGTTTTTCCGAGACTACCAAACTGATCAAGTATCTAAAAGTGATAACATCCATTACTGGAGCATAAGTTTCATCAAAATCAATACCTGGTCTCTGAGAAAAACCTTGAGCTACTAGCCGGGCTTTATATATGGTAATCTCATAATTCTTATTTCGTTTTCGAGTAAATACCCATTTATATCCAACGGGTTTGACATCTTTAGGTGTTTGAACTACAGGTCCAAAGACTTCACGTTTGGCCAAAGAAGATAATTCTGCTTGAATTGCTTCTTTCCATTTAGGCCAGTCATGCCTTTGTCTACATTCATCCACTGTTTGTGGTTCAAAATCATCATTCATAATATTAGTGGCCACTGCAAATGAAAATACATCGTCAATGACAATTTCATCACGTTTCCACATTTCTCTAGTATAAGCATAATTAATAGAAATTTCCTCATTTTTAAATTCAGCTGTCACTTCAGGGACATACATTTCATTAACAACTTGTGCCTCTTCAGCGACAGGTGTATCCTTAGGAACATTTATCGTTTCAGGAGACAAATAAGAGAATGTAGATTCTTTAGCTCGATCATTGTTTATATCAGGACCGTTATTAATCAATTTTCTTTTTCGAGGGATAGTATCTTTTGATCCAAGGGGTCTGCCACGCTTCTGACGTGCAATAATTTGATTATTCATTGTTGCGTGAGGGGTTTGCTCAACAAAAATATCAATTCGAGCCGGAGTATTAGCAGCATGTATATGTGACTTTGTTATCTTGGTTGCATCAGTAAATGCATCCAGCATCTGATTAGCGATAGTCTGAAGATGTATCATCCTTTGCACTTCATTTTCACATTGAGATATGCAAGGATCAAGATGAGACAATGTTTCCACATTCCAAGAAAGTTCTGGATTTCTTTCAGAAAGCACATGCCCAACTTCGGGAGGCATTTTCTTTTTTTCTAAAGGTGGGAAAAATGTCTCATCAAAATGATAATTTGCAAATCGTGCAGTAAAAATATCACCTGTCATGGGTTCCAAATATCTGATAATGGATGGAGAATTGTAACCTACATAAATCCCCAATCGACATTGAGGTCCCATTTTTGTCCGCTTCGAGGGAGCAATGGGGACTTGTACGGCACAACTGAAAGTTCTTAGATGGGATATATTGGGTTGTTGGCCAAGCACAAGCTGTATTGGTGAATATTCATGATAAGCAGTGGGCCTTAATCTGATCAATGATGCAGCATGTAAAATAGCATGGCCCCAGGCAGAGGTTGGCAACTGTGTTCTCAACAATAAAGTTCGTGCGATTATCTGCAGTCGCTTTATAAGTGATTCTGCCAAACCATTTTGGGTATGGACATATGGGACAGGATGCTCAATATCAATTCCAATGGACATACAATAATCATAAAAAACTTTTGATGTAAACTCACCAGCATTATCCAAACGTATGGACCTAATAGGATAATATGAAAAATGTGTCCGTAATTTTATAATTTGAGCAAGTAGTTTTGCAAATGCAACATTTCTAGTTGATAACAAACATACATGAGACCACCGTAGAGAAGCATCAATTAGGACCATAAAATAACGAAAAGGTCCACTCGGTGGATGAATAGGCCCACATATATCTCCTTGGATTCTTTGTAAAAATAACGGGGATTCTTGACCAATCTTAGAGAGAGATGGTCTAAGAATCAATTTTCATTGTGAGCAAGCGGTACAAGTAGTTTCATTTGACAGAAGGATTTTCTGATTCTTTAGTGAGTGTCCATTTGTATTCTCAATAATTCTATGCATCATTGATGATCCTGGGTGACCAAGACGGTCATGCCATAACATAAAAGTCTTAGGATCATTATTCTTTTGTTTCATAACTGCGTATGTTTCAATGGACCTTATATATGTATAATATAATTCAGAAGAGAAAGCTTCAAGCTTCTCTAATATTAATTTCTGTCCTAAGACATTTGAGGTAATACAAAGGAATTCAATATTATTTTCACAAGATGTCTCAATATGATATCCATTATGTCTTATGTCTTTGAAACTGAGAAATTTCTTTTGGATTTGCTTGAGTATAAGGCATTATTAATATTCAATTTAGTATCGTTTGTCAACATTATTGTGGCTCTTCCGGAGCCCTCAATCAAGTTTACAGACCCTGATATAGTGTTAACCTTTACTTCCAGAAATGTTAAATTTAGGAAATATTTTTTATTCTTAAGAATTGTATGTGTGGTTGCACTATCAACTAGGCACAGATTTCCATCACTTTTACGTAAAGATAAAGTCTTGATGTCCATTCCCTTTCATTACAAAAGTTTATATTAGATATGATTTTATGCTAAACAAAAGTGTTTATAACAGAAATACATTAAAAGATACATCAAAGCAAAATATATTAAAATAGGACATTATTGCGAAATATAACAAAAGTGAAAAATAACAGTTCTTCAGTTGGTTGGGGCATTTTCGTTAATCATTATCTGGCCAATAGCTTCATCTTAACAAGGAAAGAAATCCGAGATATCAAAATTAGTGTGACCTACTGGGTCATCGATGTAGTTTGTCTCAACATTTTTTTCCTTTATTTTTTATGGAAGCATGATACAAATCCACTAAATGCTTTGGTGTCCGACAAGTACGTGACCAATGGCCCTTCGCGCCACATCTATAGCAAGTACTTTCATTGCTCCTTTGTGGTTTAGGTTGATGACTTTTTTCTTTGTCATATGTTGAGTCATTTTTGTTCCACTTCTGGTGATTCGGTTTATATTTCTTGAAATGGCCACCTCTCGGTTGAAAAATTTTTCTGTCAAAGCCACGACCACTTTTGCCACCACGTTTATTAAATGACATAGCATTCACTTCAGGGAATGCTGCAGATCCAGTAGGACGTAATTGATGATTTTTCAATAGAATTTCATTATTTTGCTCAGCAACCAAAAGACATGATATCAACTCAGTGTATTTCTTAAATTTGCACTCACGATATTGTTGCATCAGGATCATGTTAGAGGGATGAAATGTAGATAGTGTTTTCTCTAACATCTCCTCTTCAGTAACAGTTTGTCCACAGTACCTCAATTAAGATACAACTCTGAACATGGCTGAGTTATATTCGCTTATCGTTTTGAAATCCTGAAGTCTCAAATTCTGCCATTAGAATCGGGCCCTTGGCAATATTATTGTTCTTTGCTGATCAAACCTTTCTTTCAAATTGTTTCAAAGAGCTAATGGATCAGTTATAGTTGTATATTCGAATTTTAGACCTTTATTTAAATGATGACGCAATAATATCATGGCCTTAGACTGATCCTGCAGGGATGCAGTGTTTCCATTTGTTATGGTGTGTCCGATGCCCATGGAATTCAAGTGAAGTACAACATCATCAGCTCAATCTGAATAATTGTCTCCATTATGCAATAATTGCTCAAACATCAATCTTTCGAAATTTGCCATTATCTAATAAAAATAAACAAATTTAATCATTAGGAATCAGAACTTCAGGTTCTAAGCTGGATTAATATTGACAGTTTAAATAATAACACAATATTTAGAAAATAAGTAATGTAAATTAATTGCCAGGAGACTTAAAGTCATGGCTTAAATAAATAAATTTGAGATGTAAATAATAATGCAAGCAATACAACAAGAATATGAACATAATACAGATAATAAGATTTTTAATTTCATAAAACTAGCCTTATTTTCTGATGTGGAAGATCCAATATAATGGCAACTACAGAGCATACTCATAAGGTAGTTAGCATATATTTAATATTGACAAAAATAAATTAAGAATAAAATTGATTGAATAACAATAAAAAGAAAACAGTAAAATAAACGATATACCTCTGAAAAATATTTCGTGCTGATAACATATTATATATATGTGTTACAGGTTTGCAGGAATTAAAAGGGAGTGAAATGAGTATCAATTAGGGGTATGTAATATGGAGTGAGGTAAGGGCCTACAAGAATAATGAAATATATTTCTCTAATAAAATGAGCAAAAGTGAGTCACTTAAGAAGCAAATGGGCAAGAGAGAAAATTATTCCCTTTTGATTTCTTCACTACTCTTACACAAGGGTGGAAGGGTTCTATTTATAATCACATAAGTAACCACCTGATGTCATTTCATATACCACTCATAACTCACCCACTTAATAACCAATTAAATATTGCCTAGAAGAAAACTATTCAAATTCCAACATTCATTATAAATAAATTAAATGATGGATTCCTCATATATTTCATATGGTGGTAATTCATTAGACACTTTACAACAAATTTAAATTACTTAAACTAAAAAAAGGGTTTATTGTATTAAAATACAAACTTAAAGGGAATAAATGAATTTTACAAATTCAGTGGGGGCATCGTCACTATGTGGCTCCGTCCCTGGTGGTACTAATTTGGAGTTAGGTTTCATATTTGGTTTTTTTTTTTTCAATGTCTTAAAATCCGTATTATAATAAATATTAAAATTTGAATGGTTAAATTAAGAGTTGGTATGGTGGTAACGATGAAAGTGTTTTATTTTGAATAGCATGAGTTCGAACCAAACTAGTTTAATTTTCAAAAAAATTATTAAAGGGTATATTGATAATTGTATAGATTTTGAATAAAAAGCTGATGTCATCAAATATATAAACTAATGGAAGAATAGTCTATGATGATTTTTTGAAATTAACAAAAGAGTGTTTACATGAGAATTTTTCAAAAGATAGGAATAGTCTGTTACATTTTTACTAAATTAAATTGGGTTGAGTTCAACCTAATCTATGTGGATTAAAATCCATGGATAGCGAACCGGCGGGAACCATTGCCTCCAAGGTCGAATTGGACATCAAAAAAATCATAATCAGGTAGTCTTAGGCATGTCAGGCTAAGTCCTTTCTACACCCTATAAAATGTCCACGGACCCTTAACCTGATCATCATTGGACAAGAGAAAATGGATTCTTAATGGGCTTGGCCCAGAATGCCATTTTAATCACTAACTTATGGTTATGGATATATGCGCCCCACATTTTTGCCTCACTTGCTACATTATTTAAAAAACTGGTTATAGGTATACAATCAACCCAAATAATTAAACCTCCATAATTTAATATGACACAAATATACTAAATAGATAAAAATAAAAAAAAGTTAAAAAATTATTAATAAATAAATTGGAGCTCACCTATCTAATGACTTCGTGCCAAATCAGACAGTATAACTTTAGTTGATGAAGTTGGTTGTACATCTAGAATTATTCTATTTGAAATATAGTATTTGGTATAAAATTTTGAGATGAGTAGCAAAATAAGAAAATATTATGACTGATTAACTTATAATTTTCCTATAATTAAGCATATCCTACTAGTATATTAGAATTAGGATCCTCTCCTATCTTAGCTTCACCTTAGCTTTTGCAAATATTGTACCACATAGATTTTATTAACTTCGAGTGGTTGAGATTCATTATATTCTCTCTCCTCTTTCATGTATTTTATATTAACCATTAATAATGTGTTTGCATTTTGCTAAGGTGAAGATAGATCAGGACAGAACCTTGATCCAGTATATTAATACAACATATTTTAAGAACGAAAGAGTAGCTAGAAGTGGATTCAATTAGATGTGTCTGCGTGGAATTAATAATTTCCAAAGATCAATATATTAAAATTCAATTCTCGATGGATACACCAAAGGAGGGCTTGTCCAAGATGCACATGCTTCTGTCGTTCAAGCGAGGTTACTGCATGTATATGAACATGAATGTGATAGCAAGGTACTGAGGCTCTGATGGATGGGTATGGTCTTGGTGGCTGGCCTGCATGTAAAAAGTATAAGCAAGCAGTGCTCTTCAGAATATTAAAAGGCAAAAGCCAATAGCTCTACATACATATATAAATAATATATTTATATACTTGTCACTCTGAGAATGAACATGGGCGCTAGCTAGCTCTCACCATCCTTTGCACAAACCCAGCTTCAACGCATTACTCTATCATGTACAGTGGCAGATCCAGAAATTTATGAGAGAGGAGGCACCTTACATATTTCAACATTTATAATTTATTTGATAAAACTTAATGTAAGAATTTATTAAAAAAATAATAAAAGTATATAAAGATAGGAAGACATTAAAATTATAACGGTTTAAAATTATAATTTATAAAGAGTGTTAATTTTTTTTAAGCTTGATGCCAACAAAAAAGTAGATTTTCTTTCAAATTTTTCTTTGTAATTGTTCGAAGAAGATTATTTTATAATATATTATGTTTTGTTGAAAAAGACTACAAATAAATGAAATAAAATAAAAATACACATAATTTTTAATGATATTTAATTTTATTAAAATTATAGAAAAAGATTTAGCTGTTATTGTTCATCAAGATTTTCAAATTTATACTTTTCTTGTAACAATTAATTAATTTTTTAAGACTATAAAAGAAAATATAAAGAGGAACATATAATTTATGTCAAACAAAATAAATAAGAAATACGAAATCTAAAATTCCTAAATGAATAAAAATAATAAAAATTAATTAAATTATTATATAAACTTATATTGTTTTTTGGATTAAAGTCTTTTATATGTAAAAGAGTTGACAAAATAAAAAGATAATGTAGAACTTAAAATTCATTAATTTTTTTAGAAAAAGGGTATAAAAGTGACTATATAAAATAAAAGGATTATGATGAAATTTTTAAATTTTAGAAGGGGTCCAGGCCCCTCCGGGTACATAGGTTCGCCACTCTCCACTTAAATGATGTCTCACAACTCGCAAGGAATCTTCCCTTGAAGGAGACACAGACGCTCAAATATTAGGCTATGATAGTTTACTAGTTAGTACTATTTAATATTTACGTCTGTACATGCCGTAAACATTGGCTTGTAATTTAATTAGGCCTAGCTAGCTGAAGAAAGTGAGATATTTGTTTGTCCTTATTGTTAGAAACTTTCATTTTCTTTTCTTCGGAAAAGCATGTGAAGAAAATAAACAAATGTCGAAAATTTGGCGTATTTTGACAAATGAAAAGGGATAGGGGCCTCTTTTCTTCCTGCCATTTTGTGATGGTAATCGTGACTCATGAGGACCTTATGGTTCCCTCTAATGACTTTACAAGTCATGAATGGATGATATTGATGTCAAGCCAAAAGTCAGACCCTTCACATGTGCTGCATTTACAACACATTTGCCTATTTGCATTTGCATATTCCCAAGGGACTTCCTGGCCACAGATTTTCCTATTTATTGTGTTAAACGAAATCAATATGAGAATTGGAGAATCTGAGTCAGTATCAGTGAGTGTCAATGATCCTCAAGAACACCAGCAGCATCCTGTGAATCATCGTCTTTGCTTTATCTATATAATATAATTTAGTTACCTAATTTGACTTACTTCGGTGATCACATTAATTATGGAATTTACTAGGAGGCTCCGTTTACTTATTGTTAAAATCTCGGAATCAAGACCTTGTTCATCCTCTCCTCCTTTACTGCTCACAAAGTACGCCAAGCTGGATCAACAAATCAACACAAGCCACTCCAGAGTATAAATATATTTACAAGATCGAATTTGATACTTCCGCCTTGTGCTAGCCTTCCTTAGCTTCAACTTGTACATACATCGTTTATCATCAACTCTTTCTCTGGGTGAGTATTAATATCCTTAACAACTCTCTAAATGTCATCCTTAACAACTCTCTAAGTGTCGGTCGATAGACCTATTCATATTTCAACATCATATTTAAGGACGATCCTATCACTCATAAAAATTATAACAGTAATCATCAAATAATACTTTATTCTAAATTTTATATATTAAATTTTTAGTCTTTAACTGGTAACTAAGACAAGTTGGATTGATCCAATAGTATCTTTCTCAAGATATTTGTTACCCTTAATTAAATAAGTCTACTACTCTTGTCAAGCCATAGGACGTCCTAACTTCTGGATTGATGTATCAAGGAAGATATATATGAAAGAAATTCTTAAATTTCTTTCTTGGAGGCTTCCATTTGGCTTAAATATAGTACAATTGATAGATACCAATAATGCCTACAACGGTGATTAATTGATTCTAATTAATTGCGAACCGAAATTGAAATCGTTGCAAGTTTTTGATCAACTTTCATGAATGTATTGATTATACATTAGATGCTACTGATGAAGGTTAAAGGGGTAACCACGACTGTGACTACATTCCAAACTAACTCATATCTTAATCTTCCTAGCTTTTAATTTTGCTCAAATGAGCGGTCATGCTAATTAATTACCGATTATAGTAGTATACCAAAGAAACTTTTAAGTTGTAATTATTAGATATATTTTGCCAAAACAATATTTCAATTCATAAATACATATAGTCAACAAGAAATAGAAAACATACTCCAAGTCTCCATACTCTTTGAGTTTTTTTTTTCAACTTTGTTTTGAGGGGTATGGAAATAGAAATTTCAATTCTAAAAAAATTTTTAGTATGTCAACTTCTTCTCAATTAAATTATTATTTTTTTGTGTCATTGTTTTTCATGAGAATATTGGAAGAATTAATGGTCCCAAACCTTATTTCTTAATCCAATAATCATGCGACATATATAAAATGTAACATATCAATCAAAGTCTTTTCTCATTATTTGTCTTAACATCTTATAAACGAATTTAGTATTGTACGTATTTGTAAACAAGATATTAAAGATACAAATTCCAGTTCTTAAAAATGTTTTCAAGATGTTTTCACTATTTCAAAAGAAAAAAAAAAGAAGACACAAAATTTCATATATATTTTTTCAAAATATATACTAATTAATATAGGGGCATTCTATTGGTCTTGTTGAGAACTTATTTTGAAATATATTTTATGAATAAGAGTAATGCTATACTTTTGATATAAAATAGATAAACTAATGGGATGGCATTGCATGATTACCACATTATCCTTCTAAATTAAGATAATTTATTATTTATATTTACTTATCTAATCATATTATGTCATATCAATTTGTATTAATGAGTTTGTTTTAATAATTTGTAATTGTTATATTATTCATACATTATTAGATATCTACTCTCAAAGCAATGAAGTTACAAAAAATTTCCCTTTTTGTCTCGTAAAATAGTTTTTGAAAAAGAAATTTGTAAGCTTATATATAAGGGGCACCAACTTTCTCTTTTGATCTAATAATAATCAATCTGCAAAATATATATAGAATATCGTAACACATCTATGAATCAAAGTCTTTAATTATCATAATTTATGCATATAATTGTACCAATCCATTTTGAATTATATAATATGGTTATAATTCTCAGCACGCGATAATTATGTGTATCAAATGCAATTTCACCTGTTAACTAAGAGTATATTACGCTAATAATTTACAATATATATTATGTTGTAAGAGAGGCAAGATCACATTGACGATTTTCCCACTTCAAATAACACAAGTACAAGCCTATGAAACACTTCTAGCATATACGTTGCATTTTACAGAAGTTGCATTTAATAAACAAATTACGGAAGAAACATGTGTTCTGCAAGTAGCTAGCTAGCTTTTAACTGATAAAAATTGTATATGAAGCTAAAACGATCCGTCAACCTATCAATTATTCATGATAGTAACGATGGATGTATTAGATATTTTCTCAGTAGTTACAATGAAGCACTTAATTGCTTCAAGGTCCTATCACCATTATGCGGGAAAACTAAGAAAGCAGAATTGCAGCTGCCTACCTGCGTGCAAACTCCCTTGCATGCCCAAAATATGCAACTTAGGATAACAAAGCAGGAACAAATGAAAGCCATATATTTATACATATAAAACATCAATATTATCACTACTTCGATGGTGATGTCTCTTGCTGAAAATTATTGTTAATTATTTGTCCATATGCATTATTATTCATTTGCCAACAACAAGATTATGGAAATATTTTACTCCGCATGAGAAATTAAAGAGAAAACCTGAACATGGTGGCATGAGAATCTAATATTATATAGAATTGTTAATAATATCACATGAGCTATATTATTAATAACAAGCGTTTGAGTTAATTTAAAAATGTCAAAAGAAAAACATTTTTCTCAATAAGCCGTGCCTCATCGTTAAACCATCGATTACATATGAGATTTTTAGTATCTATCTTTTTTCTTTGTTGACTTATGTACTTATATATTTCAATAATACTATACTTACAAAGTCTATATAAAATTGATGTAATATCAAATAAAAAAATAATTTAATATGAATTATCAATGTATATATGATGATGAGTCATGTGATTTTAAATGAGTAACACTATAGTAACTTTTTATATAAACTTTATATTTCCTGTATTTACCACTCATGAATTTATAATAAATGTTTATATCGAAAAGTTTATAAAAATTATTATAGCGCGCATACAACTTAATATGATAATAGTGAATAACTGTTATATCATTTATTATCGCAATTTATTGTTGTAAAGATTTTGTAACAAGTTGAGGATTAAAGAAGTTAATTCATTTGCGCATAGATGAAGCAGTACATTTGGAATTTAATACTCCTCCCTCTAACCAAGAGGAGTTGACGGGCTGGCGCTCAGGCAAGGAAGAGCCAGGCCTCAAATCAAGAAGTTGCAGAAAGTACAAAGAGACGACTAGTACAAGTTACTAGAAGAAGATTACGAAGAAAGAGGTTTATTAAATAGTATATAGGAAGTAGTACACAGCATAGTAAATATAATAGGATATACTTATAATTTACAATTCCTTTTCATCCATTAAGGAGAGTCAAACTTTCTGCTTAGGCTAGCTAGAAAGTAATTAACATGAAACATATAAGTGCTCCTCTTCTAGCCGATCAAGGCCGATCGATCACAAAATCAAAGAAAACATTTTCTATATATGTTGAACACCTAATTAAAACAAGCCGGAACTATCCTCTAACGACATGTTAACTAGGTCTTCATTACCCTGAGCTGCGGCATCATCAAAGAGCCATTTCTCTAGCAATGTAAGAGGGACATGAGTCTCCAAATTGGGCTTGCTTTCATCCTGAAAGAGGGTTGTCTCAGGTGTCAAATTGGCTGTCTCATCCACAGACATGGATTGAGATGCGTCTGAGTTTGTGGAGTTGAAGCTAAAGATTGAGTCAAAACCCTCAGGTGTGGTTGAACTGAGTGCCCCTTCACTAGAATTGGAACCAGCAGCGACGGCGTTGCGGAAGGAATCCTGAGTGGTTTCTGAGTTTGCCTGAGCTGTTTTTGCTGGATTTTTCATCCACTTCTCGAGCAAGCGGGAGATGTTTTCGGCGCTTGATGCATAGGTAGAAGCCTGATATGGGGTTGTGTAAGGATGGTAAGGATGAGTAGTGGGCTTTGTTTCAGCTGGTAAAGAGCTTGATTTGTCAAGAGATAAAGCCTCGCAAAGGGCTTGTTTAGCCATGTGTATGTCTGTTTGGAGCCTTCTCTCCCACTGACCCTTGGAGACTTGTTGAGAAGCAGAGAACACATCTTGGTTTTGGCCATCAACGCCAGTTTGTAGCTTTTTCAGCTTCTTTTTCAGATGGGTATTCCAATAATTCTTTATATCGTTGTCTGTTCTCTGAGGCAGATATGAAGCTATGGCGGCCCATCTGCACAAATATTTGAAAAAAATTAAAAAATCATTAATACATACTTCTATTCTACAATATAATTATTTCTCCTCCAAAATATTTCATCCCCATAAAAAATAAATACAAGAATACATTTATATTATCCTGATATCTAATGAAAAGAAAAATAATAAAACTTCCTTATTGGGATTTCCAAATCTAAGATCATACCCAGATTTGGAAACCTTCAATTTAATCAACCTCAACATACAAACAAGAGATCAGGAAGCTAGCCACAGACAGAGAGAGAGAGAGAGAGAGAGAGAGAGAGGATCTTAATTATTACCTGTTGCCCAAAAGAGCTTGAAGGTGGATGATCATCTTCTCTTCTTGATCAGTGAAGTTACCACGCTTGATACCGGGCCGGAGATAATTTGTCCATCTCAGCCTGCAGCTCTTACTGCATCTAAGCAAACCTGAACATTAAAACAAGAGATGATCAATAAAACAAAGATGATTAAGAGATGAAATGAATTTTCCCACCACGTATCTATGCTACACCTCAAAAGATGATGGATATTTATTGCCCCAATTTAATGAGTTAACCAACCAAAACCAAAAGAAAAAAGCAAAACAACAGTAAATGATGACCTAAACCTAAACTCTGAAACTAAACTTTAGAGATTGGTTTTGAATGATTACCTGTATTAGTTGGAACTGATCTCCAGTTGCCTGGTCCATGTTCTTGAATATAGGAGACCAAGATGATATCTTCTTCAGGTGTCCATGGCCCTTTCTTCACGCCAATCTTATCACAGCAAGGTGGTCTACCCATCTCCAACTCTTAAGTGATTATCTCTCGTTGTTAATTTCTTCTTCTCAGGATTTTTGAACAAGTGAAGTGAAACAGGCTAGCTAGCCTATAACTCTCTGGAAGTGGATTGATTCTATTCTAGAGAATCTGAGACAAGCGTCCAAGGTAAGGGTAGTGAGTGTATATATAGATATATGTACAGAGAAGCGACCAAGGCGCTGTTAACGCTGACCATAGTGAGGTAAAAGGGACTTGCTTACAAAGAGTCAAAACGGACAGCAAATAGCATTTACTCAATTGTTTGGAAAAAGTCAGCTATACTTGGACCCTCTCTCCCTCTCTCTCTCCCTCTCTAGGCGGCTGCGCCTCACAAAACCGTGTGGCATTCATTATGGAGAGAGTATTGCGGAGGCGGCATGCACCGAAACCAACCCAATTTCACCTCCCCCTTTTAAATTACCCTTCTTTCTTCGTTAGTTTTTAATGCAGTAACTCTTAACTTTGCTCCTTTAATTGGTAGACTTCGATCCTTTAAGAAGTCCTTTAATTGTTAAGATGATTCTAGCAACAATATTTAAGAAAATCGTAAATTAAAAAAAAATCGGTAGATGAGGTTTAAATGTAGGGGTGGGACTTTGTGACACGACACGTAAAAACGACACGAATACGCTACACGATTAATAAATGGGTCGGGTTCGGGTTGAAGGTGTTCAACACGCCAACCCATTTAATGACACGAATAGTTAAATATATTTTACCTATCCTTAATATGTAAGTTCATTCAATAATATAAATTATTACCTACTTACAACATATATATTATAAAACTAAAATTTTTATACTATAAAATAAATTAATTTATAAAATAATAAATTATGATGATTTAAATAATATTTTATACTAACAATTATTTGTATTCTAACAATAATTTTAATTGATTTAAATATATAGAATATAATATATTATACATAATTAGATTAAATAATTAAGTAAATTATGTGAATTAAATATGACACAATTACAACACGTGGATAACACATTTAATAATCGTGTCGAATTTAGATTTTATATTTTGATACGAATAATTAAATCAAACGATACGATACGAATCCCACCCCTATTTAAATGAGAGGGATATTGACAAGTTAAAAAGTGAAAAGGACTTGGGTTTACTTCCAAGATTTTGAGTGTGCCAAATAATATTAGATTTGGATATTGAGGAATTAAGGAAAACAAATGTCAACCTTGGGTGGCAGCCTACTCATTAATGCTACCACAGTTGTATAATCTATACTTATCACTTTGAAAATTTTAAAATTTATTTATATCTATATTTATTTTGTCAATTAATTATTGTGTTTATTTAATATAATAAACAAAGGAACGATCATAACCATGCAAATAGCATGCCCTACGCTATTAATTTTGAGAGGGAGATGGAATTAATATAATTAATTATATTTATATTATTATACGTAATGCGATCCATTTTCAAGTTCCAACACTTACATAATCATATAACGGTTTTTTTTTTAAATAAAAATATTAACTTCTGAGTCTAGATATAATTACATATTCCATTTTTTGTCTTTTTCATTAATCAATTGCTTAGATGAAGCAAACTACTCCGTATTGTAAATTAGTCAACTTAACTTAATTTAATAAATTTACTAATCCACACTTTAAATACCCAATGGCAATTTTACACATATGCAATCAATGGAAGTCCTAAATCATCTAGCTATCTACATGTGAATTTAATTAGTTGATGAGGGGAGATTCAACTATAAATTGCATACCATATATGGTATTTTTTTTAATTATTAATTTATCCTGTTTAGTGCTTAATTTGGAATATATTTTGTTCTTGTTACAACTACTAATTTATTTATTTTTAATTTCTACTCACATTCGATATTTATTCAAGGTTAAGAATTATCAAACTAATCATCAGAGGAGTTGCCATATGTTGTTTAAACAATAGAAAACGCACACTTAACTCATGAATCATACACTCGATCGTTCGAAGTCAATTTATTTCGATTGTGCTACTTGTCATTTTAAACGCCAAACAAGTTTTATGAGAGTTTTATATTACACATGAATTGAAAACCACCATTAACTCAACAATTTTAAGCCACAAGCTTTTAAACCCATCTATATTTATTTTCACTTTATTGTTTACTATTTATGTAATACCTTAACATGCATGTTGACTATTAGTGATCAAATAAACTGTTGAATTTGCTGCTGCCACAATAATATCATCATCTATATATGCTTAATGAATAAGAATATATATAGCATCGTCATGTCTTTGTAGATGAGACACGATTTCCATCAATAAAATCAACGAAGCAAAGTTTTTATAGTTTCAAACATATAATGATCATAAGATGCAGAACAAGATTTCGGCAAGTTAGTCGTGCTGCTAAGCCTCTATCTTGACATTAAGCTGGCCGACCTCATTAAAATTTCATATATGATTATAATTTCATTTTTCTTAAATACTATGTGCATTTTTTTGGTACAAATTAAATAAATGAAGTGAATTGACTTAGTATTGTCGTGTTACAAAATAAATTATCATATCATATATCTTCCTTTATATTAAGAAATCACTTCGTGGAATTTTTGATTTACATTAGTTAGTATTAATTTCTCAAAAACCCCATATCGATTTTAAACTTATAATTAATTAGACCCTACTATACTATACACATTATATTAAATAATTACTTGATCAAAAAAACTTCGATGATGTTGGATATAATTGGTTGTGTTTTTTTGATAATAGAGTTATAGCTCAATTTTTATAAACCTGACTTTTTTGTGTTTTAATGTCCTGTAAAATTCAAGGTTCTCAACCTTGAATTAAGGCTCTGCTAAATCCAGTTAATTGTAAAATTTTTATGTTGAAAGTCAAATTTCAATATTAATTGTATTGCCCTTTCCAATGACTTATTCCAATTGAATGCTGTTCTGGGCAAGTCTCATCCTTCTTTTTTTTTTTTTTTTAACTTATGTCGGTCATTATTTTCTCTTCAAACTATATACATAGTTTTCACTTTTTTACATATATTTTTAATAAAAAAAGTTTTAAAGGGAGAATTTTCAAATAATATTTGTATAACATGCATACTTCATTCCATTTTTTTTTTTTTTTGGGTCGAAGGCTTTAAATCCATCTCAGCCGACTATTAATGATAACATAACAAGATACACGTATATACATGTTTTCACATTCGAGAAAAATAGATAATAATTGCGCAGACATAGGCTTTCACATTCTAGAAGATGGGTAGTACAGAGCCGGTACACGTACAGAGTCGGCCCAAGTTGCCTTTGGCTGCTTCGTATACGTGGCGATTTGATGAGACGTTAATTGAGATTTGGAATTATGCACGATTTGGTGAGACAAGTGGACGGTCCTAGATCCGTCTGTGCGTGAACAAGAGATTTGAACCCATAATTAATAATGAAAATGATGTAATAGGGGATTAGCTTTGCCTCGAAATCAACCAGACAATTTAATAGCCTTCTGATCCATCCCTCCGATCCTTCTCATCTCTTGCCCGATCAAGTCCAAATGTGCTTCCTTCTAGCTAGTGAATATAATCTTTCTTTTTCTTTTTTTATTATTATTGTCATGTCAATTTAATTTAAAGCAATTATGGATTTCGTTAGTGGATCCTGTTGGAGAATGAGTTCATTTAAATTTCTAGTCGAGCATGCATTTGATAAATTCAATCATTGTTAATTTAATTAGTCTCTACAGAGATTGAATTTTGCAAATGAATGCCGACGAAGAAGGGTAGATCCGTACTGATACATACAAGAGGCGTTTATTTAATCAACTAAGGACAAAATGTCAAACCCCACTTAATTAAGATTCTGAAAATTTGATAATGACCATTCTTCGCTCTCACTATTGTGATTAGTATAATCTCCTTAATGCAACAACCAAATTTTCAAAACCCTAATTTGCTATAGTGAACTTTGGATGATTTCAACCCTATACGCAGGAGAAGAGAAAATGGAGATATATATAGATCGAACTATTCCTTGATCATCTGAAACTAACTTTCATACAAATACAAAGATGAATTACGAAGGAAAAGAAGGATTTGAATGCTGCTTTGACAGATTGTGTGAAAGTTACAGAAGGAAATTAAGAAAGTCTTCTATATATTTCTTCTTCTTATCCCATGCATGCACACAACCCAGCATGTAAATGACACACGCGAACTTTGAGCAAGATTGTGCAACACTTGTTGCCATTTTTTTGTTTTCTTGTAACAATTCTTATGTCATATAATTAATGAATAATGACAGCAAAGCACAAAACAAATATTAAACTTGAGCACACAGATGCCTAGCGGTGTGAAGTGAAGACTTCTCGTTGCTGGATTCTTAAATTAACTCTTTGACTATTTCTTATTAAAAGCCCTTTTCATTTATTGGCAGGAAAGCTGATGAGGACTCTGCCCTGCCTGGCCTCCATGCCCGTATGTATGCAGATAACGCCACGCGTTATGCAGCGAAATCATCCATGTTAATTGCAGACGAAAAAAATTAAATTATGTGATAATCCAACTGGCCTTGTTTTATTGGTACAGAGGCTATTATTTTGTGTGTTTCCTAGAGAGAGTCTAGCACAAGGCACTGATGTGGCGCTCCATAGTTGATTGGGAGGCATTAACTCGGGAATTTGACAGACTCTGTATTTTTTGATGTAACGAATCTTTATTTTTGACATAACAAATTGATGTTCACACTTTTTTGTTTTTTTGCTTGTAATATTTTATTGTTTGACACCTTCTTGCGATTCACATTGTGTCTTGGAATGGAATTATTGATTATATTAATTGCAAGAGAGTATATGCTTCGGAAAATGATAATAAAGCTTGCAATACCAAACTCTAGTTTCATACTGTGAAGCTATATAGCTTTGGGGACCAAGAAATTGCAAATTTTATATTCATGTAGATATGAGGAAGATGTGGACGTACAAGAAGCATAAGACAAATAGAAGGTAACTTTCTATACATAAATGCTTAGCTACCATCTTCAAAGTATTTTCCACACTCTCTTCACTCAAAAATTGATATTATAAGTCTACTTTCCTATAATAATTTAAATAGGGTAGGGTTATGAGTTGACTTATGTTCATTTGGAGTTGATGAAAAATATTTATAAACAACATAAATTATAATAAATGATATGATAATGGTACAATAATTAAAATCATATTTCAATTCGTTCGAAAGGGTAATTAGTATTTATAATAATAAGCTAAAAATAAACTAATGTTACTCAATTGAAGAACACTTAAACGTGTAACAAACCGTTGTTAATTATAATTCATTTCAATTTCTTAACTCATCGTACTTGATATTATTAGTTGACCCTTGCATAAATAAATTTCTTGCATATACTCGATCGTGATTCAAGATGTTAGTAATAACACACATTTAGTTTCAAGAAGTAATGGCAGGGATGTACGCAAACGTGAATAGGGTTTGTCCACATGTTTCAAGTGTAACTTACATTTCACAGTCTGAAGCAAATTAGAAAAATTATCAGACAAATTAAAAGTTTACTTCTGGAAGCAATCCCAAGGTGTGTTAATTAGTCAAAGAAAATGAAAATAACCCAGAAATGATTTTAATTTGGTGCACGAATGTTGCCATATGTTTCTTGTGTAAACTACTTTCCATCCTCTCCTGCTGTAAATTCATGAAATCAAGCCGTGCTTGAAATCAATTCGTGGTGTTAATAAAAAGATGAGAACATAATTTTTTGAAACAGTGAACAACTTGGAAATTAAAATGGTTGCTAGAATTAATTCATCAATTTGTCCACATGTTTCTGGTGTAACTTGTTCTTTATTGATCACATTGTTGAAATTGTGCAACATGTGCAACTGGGACTGCATTTGAAGTACTTTCGTTTTTCTAGTAGAAATACTGGCGTCTGCATACAAAAAGCCTATAGAGTATTTATAAAATTTACAATATGTTTGGAGATGTTCTCATATGTTATCAAATACTACTTGCTTCTATACAACATAAAACGTTTTTCGGTTTATTTTATATCGTTTGGTTATAATTACAAGTAAAACTTTAGCTTTTTTGGAATCATAATTAAAGAAGCTCTTTTCCAATAATTTTAAGAAAAAACATATATTTCTTTGTCTATTTAATTATAAATTTAATCTCTTGAATGGTTCTGATATTTACCAAATTAACTTTGTTCGCTTTACACATTTGAACCAAATTAATAGGTTTAATTCTTTATTGATTTTGGCATATATTCTGGATCTGCAACTGCCTCAAGCGGCAGCAGAAGCAGAAGCTAAAAGTAATTCCCTTGAACTTGAATAATTAACAACAATAAATTAGCATTTTACAATTTTTTAGAGTCACTGAAAACTTGAAACCCATGTGAACTAAAACCATCTCATCAAGTTGACAAAGTTGACATTTGAAGATTAATCCAAATCAAATAAGAAATTAAAGTTTAACTTAATTCATGAATCATATCATCACTTCATCCGCTATATGGTATTCTTTTAATTATTTTTTTTGATTAATATTTTGATCATGCATATAATAGCTTCAAGCCTTCAATGAACAAAGCCATGTTAATATGTTATCAAGCCTATATGAAATTTTATAGGTTATTTTTATGATAAATTAATAGGGGGATAATATCACAGATCACTCTTCTGTTTTGGACTAATATCATCCAGAGTCATTATTTACAATTTTTGTCCTGGAGTACCCCTAACTTAAAAAAAAAAAAATTATGGACCCTCATTCTGTTAAAAACTCTGTTAGATGACATCAAATTTCCATCTATTTCGATTGCGATTACTAGAATAGCCCTTTAAACAGTTTTCAAAAAACCACGAGTAGAATCTAAAATGAAAAGTTGACAGAAAATACTATTTTAGCCTCGATATTATCCCAATTTTATATACAATTTTAAATGCCCTTTTTCTCGAGTTTATGACATTTTTACCCCTCAACATTTTAAAAAATTTAAGTAGCCGTTGCAATAGCCATTGGACCCCGTGTAGGGCATGAACTGAGCAGCATAAATACTTGTGTTGCATAGGAAAAATCAATTAAGTTTCAACTCAATTGATATAGGACATATTAGGAATAAATTAGGGATTTTAATTTTGATTTTAGGGATTTTAATTAATTAGAAATTTTGACTATTATTAGGGATTTTGACTTCCTAAATTAGGAGTAATCCTAATTTGAGTTATTTTTCTAATTAATAGTTTACTATTTTATCTAGAATTTAAATTTTGATATTTTCTTGTTTAGTTGGAATTAGATTCTATTTCCTAATAGATTCTATTTTCTAATTAAGTTATGATTGTCGGCACTATAAATAAGTGTCTTCAGTTATTTTATTTCTTAGACTTGGTTGTTATTGGTTTTTGATATTTTAGTAAAAAGATTGTCTCCTCCCTCAATTTCACTTTATTTCTCCCTAAATTTCTTCTATTGTTTCTCCCATTTCCTCTGTCTACATCTCCCTCCCTTTCTGTTAACTTGAGGAACTCCGTTCCTCATCAATTGGTATCAGAGCGTGGTTTTCATCCCCTCTTATACTATTCATCCTTTAATTTTTTGTTCAACTTATAAACCCTAAACCTTTCACCATCATTAACTTTATCTCAATTTCATCTTCCATCACCCATACAAAAAAAAAAAAAATTGTAGTCACTATTCACCAGAGTTACTGTTCATCGACATACTATTCACGAGAGTTACTGTTCACCATGGGTACCGTTCACCGTAGTTACTGTTCACCGCTACCATCATCATACTCTTCTTATCGATATCTACAATGTGTCCTTCATTAAAAACTTCAATATTCTCAATGATACAAGCCTCAGAAAATAGGACAAATATTAGGATAGATGCTTTGAAAAATAAAGTGGAAAATAGAATGACAGAAATATTAGCAGCTTTAAAAGCCTTACAAGCTTCCGTTCTCACAAAACAAGACTCTAATTTAGAGTTATTTACTAAACATAGGACTCAAGGGATCTTGGATGCAACTCCTAAGAGCCATGTGGATGAATGTGATGATCCTAGTGGAGATGATGAAGCAAGTGAGATTGATCTTGAGGATGGGCATGAATCTAGAGGTGATATTGAGATCGAGGACAGGATGAACTCTAATGATGGTGTAGAGCCTACATGTGAAGAATCTCATGAAATCATTCAAGAAATTGATTTCATAGGTTGTGATTTATATTTGGGTTCTTCTACTCCTATTATTGGGTCAACGATGAAGCCTTCTATTAGGTCAACGGTAAAGTCTTCCATGGTGATTATTGTTTCTTTACCAATATCGAAGGCCGCTAAATCATCAATAATTTTTCTATCATGTGTGCTTCCAATATTGGATTATCATGAAGCGAATATGTGGACTGATGACTTTTCAATGATCGTACAAGGCAAGACGTGGTGTTTCCTTGTGTATTGGCAATTTCCTCCTTGACAACTCGCTAGGAGTCGAGTTCTTTCAAGCGGAGGAGAATTGATGTAGGGCATATTAGGAATAAATTAGGGATTTTAATTTTGATTTTAGGGATTTTAATTAATTACAGATTTTGACTATTATTAGGGATTTTGACTTCTTAAATTAGGAGTAATCCTAATTTGAGTTATTTTCCTAATTAATAGTTTACTATTTTATCTAGAATTTAAATTTTGATATTTTCTTGTTTAGTTGGAATTAGATTCTATTTCCTCATAGATTTTATTTCCTAATTAAGTTATGATTGTCGGCACTATAAATAAGTGTCTTTAGTTATTTTATTTCTTAGACTTGGTTGTTATTAGTTTTTGATCTTTTAGTAAAAAGATTATCTCCTCCCTCAATTTCACTCTATTTCTCCCTAAATTTCTTCTATTGTTTCTCCCCTTTACTCTCTCTACATCTCTCTCCCTTTCTGTTAACTTGAGGAACCCCGTTCCTTATCAATTTTTGTGAGCAAAATTCATGTAAAAGTCTCAACAATCTCATACAAACCAAAATTAGCAACTCAAAATCCTTAATCACCATTCACACACAGCATCATTCACAAGAGCATATCACACAATGAAAAGGCTTAACCAGTATTTGAAGCAACACACAACATCCACATCAACACATCTAAAGCAATGAGTTAATCAAAGTCAAGCAATGCAAGACACAACAATAACTCAGCAAGCAGAATGGTGAATGGCAACTTAATAAAATTCAAGAACAGAAAATGCAAATGTGGTGCTAAGCTACTGCAATGATATCTGAGTCTAGCAAAAATCCTGGTAAGCTTTATTTCATATGCAAAAGTGGAGCATGCAACTTTTATAGGTGGTGGGAGCCTAATAGTGAAGAGATGGATATTCAGTGCTTACATGGTCATACACAAGAGATGAATGCTGCTAGACCTTTGATGAGAGAGATGCATGGTGATTTAAAACTACTACTTAGCAGGAGTGAAACTCTCCAACAAATCAATGACCAACTGAGAAATGTTGCCATGGTCTACAAGTTCCTAGTATACATTTTCTTACTGTTTTTACTTGCATGCCTTGTGAAGATGATGTAATTTAATAATAGATGTCTAAAATCAACACTGATGTAACGTGTAACAATGAAATGCACAAAAAAAGAGCATATAGTTTTTGCATTCTTTGTATAAATAAAACATTGTTGCTAACATGAATAGTAGGCCCTTATGTGGTCCGAGCGTTATGTTATATAGAGCATAATATTCATCATTAGATACAAAAAATTCAAATATACGTGTTATATGCCTATCTAAAGGACTTTACAAGTTCCTCTAAATCAAAAAGCATGCAACCCCACACAAGTTCATTTACAAAAAAGGCATGCAACCCTACAAATTCATACCCTTCTTTTCCCTTTACACCATTGACATAAAAGGTTGCATATATGAAAATCTACCAAAAAATCCTAGGTTGCATATATCAAAACCCCACAAGTTTGTCTACCCTCACTGCTTTGTTTTAGGAAGCCATCTTGCTTCTACTTATTTTGTGGGCATAAATCAGTAATGCATAATCAACATAAGAAACCTTATTATATATATGTATATATATAAATATATAAAACAATAATTTCAGATGATACCCTGTTTTGTCCTTCCTTTGCGTGACCTAACTGACTGCTGAGATGATATTTGAGGAGCCGAGATGCAATTGCAAGTGGCTGTGATGGTGTCGGTAGTGATTGAGATGCAACTGGAGGTGGGTGAGATAAAGCAGATTAATGTGACTGAGATGGTACTAGGGGTGGCTGAAATGAGGTAGATTAAAGCGGGTGAGATGTAGCTGTAACTGACTGAGATGATGCAGATAGAAGCGTTTGAGATGATTATACTACAATTGTCTGAGAAGATCTTCAAACTTGTGATAATCAAAACAGATTTAATACAATCTATAAACTAAAACAATTTCATGAAGCTTATAGTTGTAAAAACTGAATTACCATCCTTCTTTTTGTGGTTGGGGGTGGCTGAGATGCTGCGGTAAGAGGTTCTTCAGATGGCTTTGCATGTGCCTAAGACCAGTACCATTCACTTTTCACATTAGGAATTAAATGTGACTATTGGAAAATCAATTTAATGATATAATTGATACCCTTTTCTTAAGTTTTTGAGATGTTCTTGGAGCTGCATTAGATGCTATACCAGTAGTTGGTTGAGATGTTGATGCATGCACTGGCTAAGATAGAGATTGACCCTAGCACATGAAAGTAATTTGTTTAGATTAATAATGACAAATTAAGTAATAATGATACGAATTAAGGTTATTGAATTACCTTCCTCTTTTTTGCTGTTGGGACAGCTTTGCAACTCTTCCTATTGTGGTTATAACCCCCACAATTAGAGCATGCCATTGTAAATAGCTTCCTTGGACCATGGTCTTCATCTACAGCCCTCCTCCTATTCTTCTTTGGTCTTCTTCTTTGGTTCTACCTTAGGAGGCTAAAGATCATCATAAGACACCTCTGGCCATTCAAATTGTTCTACTATAGGTCTAATATAATGGTTGTAGGAAGCAATATACCTATCTCTCAAATACATCTTGTCCACAAATTAGTGTACATCCAACCTCCTTTCATTTGCACAAGCTATGGCATGAACACGTGGTAACCCAAAGACCCCAAACATCCCACATGAACAAAAACCCTCATAAAGCCTTACAATGCAAGTTCTCCCTTTGTAAACAACTTCAAATTCTAATCCTCCACACCATATCACTTCTATTAACCAACTTTTCTGTCCTATCACCTTAATAATCTCTCTAATTCTTGGTCCTATATCAAAATGCCAATTCAAACATTCTGAATACTCGTAAATAACTTACAATGTTAGTAAAAAAAACCCTTTAAATTGAATTGTGAAAATTGAATTGAAGCAACTGAATTTTTTAAACTAAATTAATATACTGAAATACACAAAATAAATGTAAGAATGTAAAAATCAATTAACAAAATCGTAAAATCTGAATTAATTAATTGAAATGTAAAAGTCAACTGAATTAATTTACTGATATAAAAATTAAATAATGAAATCTTACTTCTTTTGCGTCCTTTTCATTATTTTTCTCTTTATATCCTCCATCATGCTTAGATAAGTTTGGCTACGATGCCGGTTGATCCATGAGTTAAAAGACTCTAAGATATTATTTGTTACATGATCAACCTTCACCCCTTCATCATATATATGCCTTGACCAACAGTTAGTTGAAATTTTAGCCAAGTACTCATAGATTGCAGCATCTAGTTTCTTCAACTCATCCATTGCAGCTTGGAAGTAATTCACATTAGCAGCCTTGCATGCGCTCCAGAACAACTCTTGAAGGCTTGCTCTTGAGCGAGTCTTCTTGAAATTATCATATAGATGCTTACCACAGTACCTATTTGATGCATGTGGCTATTGTGCATTCACAGCATTAAGAATACCTTTTTGTCTATCACTCATAAAAGTGACAGGCAGCCCACAACCATTAACTCTTCCTATATGTTTACCTGGCAATTGAAGAAACCAATTCCATGTATAGTTGCATTCTACTTCACAAATACCTATTGCAATAGGATATATGCCATTATTGGCATCTAAACCAATAGCAGCTAGTCAAACCCTTCCCATTAAACTTTAGGTGACATCCATCTAGACCAATAAATGTCTACAATCCTCTTCAAACCCTACTCTTTGTGATGGAAAACTAATGAAAAAACCTTAAAATTTGGGGTTTGTAAAAATCAAATCAGAATTTGACTTCACATAAACAGTGGAACCAGGGTTTGTTAGCCTCACAATATTGGCATATTTATTCAAAAGGTTAAGGGCTTCTACATGGTGTTCTCCTATAACATGTAGAGCTCTCATCTTAGCCCTATACAATTTTTGTTTAGATGGTTTCAGACGAAATCTACTTTTTATATCTCTTTCTAACCATTCCATTGTTAGGCTATGATTGTCCCTAAATGGATCCTCATAGGCTTTTGCTATCCAAAGATATATGCATTCAGGTGTATTTGGCTCTTTCTTACAGCTGTGGTCAAGATAGTAAGTCGTAATTTTAAAGATCCTAAGTTTTGGAGGCATGAATCTGCAATCTGCAGCCAGGTTTTGCATACCTACATGTAATCGTCTCTTTCTCATTTTTCACTCTCTTCAATATTATTATACTCCTCACAGAATACTGTCTCAGTGCATTCTGAAATGTTTGCCCCACTCTAAACACTACCTGTCCATCTTAGCCACGTCTAAACAAGTTCTTTCTATGCACCCTAGCCATTGTAGCACTCCCTACTTCATCTTCAGAACTACTGATCAATTTCTCAACATTCTCACCATCGCTTTGGTAATGTGAGATGTCAAGTGATGAGAGATCCTCACTATCACTACCTACTACACTATCATCATTTTCACTCACATCAACAGACTCAGGCCTATAATCGGCATCTGAATCATATTCTAATATTAACTCAAGAGATGCTAAATTTTTTACATTTTCTTCTACACTGGGCAACTCAGTTTCAGCTTTTGGTTATATATTATTTTCAATATTAGAATTCAACTTAGGTTGAGTTCCATTGTCACATATAGGTTCATTCTGACCTAAATTGAAACCCAACCCAACATCAATCTCATTTTCACTTAAAATTGCACCCCAAACCAGTGTCTGTCTCATTTTCACCCGTATTATGACCCACATTTGCACCCACCCACCCACATTTTCACCTAACCCAGCATTAGTCTTATTTTCATCTAAATTACACCTCTAGACAGTTTCTATCTCATTTTCACCCCCATTTGCACCCAACCCAACATTAGTCTCATTTTCATCTGAATTGCATCCCAAACCAGTTTCATTCCCATTTTTACGCGCATTAAAACCCAACCCAACATCAGTCTTTTTTTCACTATCACTTATCGTCAATCTTTTCACTTGGTCTACTGGTAACTCATGGATGAGTTCCAAGGGGTCACGTTCTATAGGTGTGACATCAACAAAAATTATTATTTCGAAAACATGATTAGTTTTAAACATCTTCAACAATTCTAAGAACTGTGAGCCATTATCAATGATAATGATCTCACCATTCCAAGGCAACTCAACACTAAATTTAACATCCCTAAAATCAACAACTCCTAGACCAATAACCTCATTAGCAACCTAAAAAAGACCTATTCTAAAAACTTTATTGGGATCAACAAAACCAAATGGTATTTGATTACCATTACTTTTAAAAATTAAAAAAAAAAGTCATCCATCTGACGGCCATATGCATCAATAGATTTTGCAGTATATATGATAACAAATAACATTATACATACAAAAACAAACATCAACAGTGTACAAATTAGACAGGAAAGAGATATTCAAAAATATTGTAACAGATATTGCAGTATAACTTACGAGCATTTTAGTCCATAACACTAAAACCACCCAAAAAACACACAAATTATATAATTTCTACCACAATTATGAAAACCCCATGTATATGCAACATTATTATTTATAGAATAGATATGGACCGAATGATGAAACTAGTATAAACTCAACATCATAGATGCATGCCTGTCAATATAACAGCCTATCCAGCAAAAATTACATATCAATTATCCAATTTTCACCTTAATTTTCAAAACCCCCAAATTTATCCAAATTGTAAGGTTTCGATTTTAATCTTTCTACACAACCTGAACTGCCTACACGACTACATATATCAACAATAGAAGTGAAGCAGACTTTCACACCATATGAAAAAAAAAACTATATAACAAGTGCAACAGCTGCAACGTCGTTCATTCAAGTTTTCTTGCATGGCATCCAAGAAGTGAATCATACAAGAAAAACCTACAACTTGAAATTCACCGCTGCTTCAACTATTTTTCAAGCTTTAGGAGAGACGACGCTTCAGTTTAGCTTTGCATAAAAGTCAGGTAGGTGAACCAGCATGCGAACCAGAACAAGAAGAGAATTAGCAGTTGACTCCCACTCTCTATACTACTGACTCATCTTTGTAACTTTACTTTTTTAACCCTGTTATATCCAATTATTTACGAAAATCTAACAGAGTTTTTAACAGAAGGGTGGTCCGTGATTTTTTTTTTAAAGTTAGGGGTACTCTGAAAAAAAAATTGTAAACAATGACTCTGAATGACATTAGTCTACAACATAGGGGTGGTCTATGATATTATCCTAAATCAATAGTAATCACATAACACACACACACACATATATATATATATATATATTTCTTTTGCTTTTAATATATGTATATTGAAATTATTTGGCCTTGTGAAATCCGACTGATCGATCACAATCTATCGACACATTTACAACTAACATTATTGACTTTTTGCACTGTTCTTGACAATCATCTCCATTAATATTAAAAAGATATTCTTCCGAAAACAAATTAATTGATTGGGCTGCTTTGCAGAGATGAGTGGTCCTTAGGCTTAACCTATCTTTAATTGAAAGGGGGCACGTCATGAGTAAGATTTTAAAATAACAAGTGATAGAATCTTCTCACTCAATAACAGTCGCAATAATAGTTTGCATTTTAGAAAAATATTTTCCTTGTTTTTCTAAAATTTAAAAAGAAAAAAAAACAAGGAGAAAGAGGATTACGACACATTGCCTTCTACATGTCAAAATATCTATGGCCCAAATATCAAATGGGTCCTGGTAAAATAAATATAGGAACCCATGTGGCCAGACAGAAGAAAGGAGCGTTGCAAGGTCTCACATACACACATTAAGAAGGTCACTATCGGACCATCCTATCCCTAAATTTGTAAGTCACCGCTGACACAGTAAAGCTATAAGGTGAGGACACACAAACACAATCACTTACTAACTATCCAAGACTTTGTTAGATACATCAAGGAGCCCACCACCCAAAAAGGCCTTTTTTATTTGCATTATGTGGGTCTAGGCCCACTCCACCCACATCCCTTGTTTTGCTGCCAGGTGGCTCCTCCACATCCTGCCTCTATTACTTCCATTTCTTTCCCTACTTTGTCACCCCAGCCACTTCACCATTTGTCATCTTATTGCTCAATCATTCAATTCAATGATTCATTTCCGAGCTTACGGTGATCATAGCTGGAGCAACAATTGTCCGAGAGTTATAATTTTCATGCATGATTCAAAGATGGACTTGTAAATTTTATATATAAATTTTTACGTACAAATTGATATATTATAAGATAATTAGAGTAGTAGATATACAAAATCAATTTATCTAATAAAGTGTGATAATGATATATAAATATATGAGTAATATCACATCAGTTTATATATAAAATTTATAAAAATAATACTGCTTTTCAAAAACTTGATGATAGTTATTTTAATATATAGAAGGGTTGAAAATCGTAATAGTAGTTCTTATAAAATTCATATAATTGTAATATGTTCGATTATGAATTTAACGAAAGCGTGGAAACAAATGTGAGAGAAAATTGGAACCAAAAGTTTCCCATTACATGATTTGTGTGTATCAGTGGCTAGCTGCCACAGTTGCCTCAGTTTCCATTCTTCTTAATGTCCCGTACACAAAGTTAGTTGCCGTACTGATACAGAAAGGATTTATTTTCCATCATTTCGTAGTCCCGCATCAACTTTGATTTGTCTTTGACACTAAAAACGCATACATTGCAATAACATGTTTGCTATATTTCAATTCTTGGCTCTTATTTAATGTAAAAATTAAAGAGTCCGTAACAATTAGTTGGATGGAATCGGATAGACAACTCCGACTAATTAACTCCTATGAGTTTTCTCAATACCTCCTATTACATCAACAATTAATTCATTTTAATGCAAATTTATGACTACATTTTCATAGAGGGATTGTTGTAAAATCATCTTACAAAACATTATAATATATATATAAATGAATTTATCAGTAAACCTAACCATTAAAAATTATTTTAGTGTAGTATTATATTTAGCTCGCGTAGTGTTATAAATATATAAACCTTTACAATCTGCATTTTATAATATTATTAGATGTGTAAAATTTATAATTAAATAAAAGAGATTATAATAAATGATATTACAACTCACACAACAAATTTATATTTGATTATATAAAATAATATTGTATAAATATATTATTGATATATTATAGATATAGTATTGATTACTCTTATCTTTTCGCATTAAATATATATATATATATATATATATATCTACAATCTAGCGTTTTATAATATTATTAGATGAATACAATTTATAATTAAATAAAGAGATTATAGTAAATGACATTACAATTCACACAACAAAATTATGCTTGACTATATAAATAATATTGTATAAATATATTGTTGATATGTTATATATATGTACTATTAATTGCTCTTATCTTTTAGCATTAATGTGTAATAACACAGTATATGTACCACATCAAAAGGTAGCCACACAAGATTCAATGTGTTCATGTTCATTAATTGAGTTGCCAGATGAGACTCTAGGTGCTTAATTAACCATCATTTCACGTATAATCTATTTTCAAAGAACAAAATGTGTGATCCACTAAAAAGAAAACGAAATATTGACAAAGAGGGTAATTTAGGCTATACATTTTTTTTTTTTTAAAAGAGTTGCGATTACAAATAAAAGAATGAATGGTAGGAGAATGTCAATATGCGACTTATATATGAACGAGTGGAACCGTTTGTTGCGCTATGTTAAATCGTTAATAGCAAAGCTAGCATTAAATCAATTTGGGAGTCTTCTGGTTTTGAAATATTGAGTGGAGTGAGTAGCCTCGTCATTTATATTTATTCGAAGAGAAAGAAATGACACCAAGCCCTCGTACGTTGGAAGCCCTTGATCACTTTTGGTTTGCCAAATAGAGTTCCAACACGTTTGGAGTCCATTAATGCAAAGCAAATAAAATTCTACTTCCGGGTCTCACTCAAACAGCGATATATGATCAGGAAACAAACATGTAGGTGTTTTCAAAAAAAAAAAAAAAGAAAAAGAAACAAACATGTAGGTTACTATTATTAATCATATTGTTTTGGAATTAATTCAACTCTGCTTTCCTTGCCGCAACAATCAACTACACCAATTAACTGATGGTCAGTTGGTCACCACTTGCATTTGAATTTGTGGCTTCTGCAATGGATACTTAAGAATGTGCATGACAGGTGTTATTGGTGATACAGTGAATGAATAGAGTGATTAGATGTCGTTTTAGCGGCCTACTCAAAGGAGTAGATAACTTAATAACGTGATTAGTGGCATTAAATACCCTTTCAATTGACAATTTGAAGGACTAAACCTCTTCCAGCTGACAAAATCAAATTCACTATCAAACTAACTTGAAAGTCAAAGTTCACAAAAAAGTTGCCCTTGTCCCCTTTTATTCACCTCTGCAGAGGATGAACAGTAACAGATGTTTTGCTGCATGGGGATTGGTTGGTCGAATTTTTCTAGCCACAGTCTGTAGACTCTATACCTTTCAAATCAGTATCATTTACCAGAGATTCCCTAGAGATCTTGAGAGACATTGACAAAATATTGCACCTGTGACCAAATATTGCAAAATGTCATTATTTTTTCACAATCTATACTTGCATGATTAGGCTAACCTTTTCTAAGCATGTCCATTATAAAACGTGATGGGCCTGTGATTAGAAATGAAAGTGATAATTCTCACCCCAGCTAACAAATAGTTATTAAGCCAGTGGCTCAGGCGTCTCCTAGGGGATGTCTACTGCATGAATCTGGATTCCTTGAGTGGAGGCTAGGCTTTTGGCAAAACAATTTGCCCACAAGAAAAGAAGGAAGTAGCAGTGTCAGTTCACTTCACTAGTTCTTCCAACAAATGCCACCATTTGTTTCTGTTGCGAAAGTTTGACGGGGTCCATGAACATCGACTAGCATTGAGATGACAATATTAATGATAATTGTTATTTGTCCTGCTTCCGGGAACAGTCCACACTGTTTCCAACAGTAAACCATCTATTTAAGGTGCTAGTCAGCGAGATATCAGAGTTCTAATGTTAGAACAGTGTATAATTGACGATATTTATGTTTAATTACTGACAGGAAAGATGAGTACGTACACGTTCATTTACTTTCACGATTCAAGATTTCACCAATCCATTCATTAAAGCCAGGAATCAAATATTACAAACAGTAAGATACTATAATTATATCTATAAATTTTAACAAGTTTCAGATAGACACATTATGGGGATACGAATCTTCTTTGCTGTCCTGCTTCAAATCATTAACATCTCTAGTGATGTTCTCGGCAGTATTCATGCCTAAACATTTCCTAAAACAATCTAGAGTAAGTTTGTTTTCACAGGTATATAATTTTTATTTAGTTTTTGAGATTCAACGGCAGATTGCTGAGTAAAAATGTATTCTATTTATACAAGTTACTTTCTAGATTGCTAAGCAAAAATGTATTCTATTTTACAAATTACATCTGAGATATAAATTTCTCTCCTGCAAACCCACAACAACAAGTGATCCAGAAAAAAGAGAGATCAACCCTTTGTTCGTTTATGAATCTAAATCCTGTTTTCTGTGCTATACATTTTTCAATACAATTTACATTCAATCTCAACCACATATCCTTTTCAAAATTCAAAATAATTCAAAATCAACCACATATTCATAAATTCAATTGAAAACAAAAATACCGGATTCATAAACGAACACACCCAAATAACAGTTGAATGAGAATATATATATTTGCCGGTGAGTGAAAGCTCCACACCAATTCACATCAAGAAATTACTTCAAAATTTTCTTGCAAAAACCGGTAAAGCTCCTCTGCAACCATCGTAGGGTACTCTTCTTGCGGCAAAAGAGCACCTGGAACCTCAACAAACTTCGTAACGCCTTTGGCTCCCCTGAGTGCTTCCATCTCAGCTTTTGACCGCTTTGGGGATCCCTCAGTTGACACAACAAGAATTGGTATCTTTCCCTCCAAATCTGCAAAGAGTTCCAGGAACCCCTCTCGGGAACTAACAGGGTCAAGGAGACCAGTCAAGAAAGATGCTGGTACATAACGGGCTCCTTTTCGTTTTGTTAGAGCATATCTGCTCTCCACAATGCCTGGAGTAACATTGTCAGGATTTGCATAGACATGGGATTTATACTGGGATTGAATTGCCTTCTCATTGCTTACAAGCATGTTATACATCATCCAACCAACACCTGGCGCCCTGAGGGTTCCTCTAAGCAGCCCATATCTGGAAATTATATATGAAATAAAGAAAAAGAATCAGTTTAACCACTGATTTCTACATCCACAATTCTCGTTTAAATTTTTGCACAAGAGAATCTATGCAGAGTCTCAAGAACAAACAAATCTCATCAGCTGGGAAGATCCCAGTGCTCTATTTGTTCACTTAAAAGAACACGCAGATAAGCATTACAGAGTATAGGACCTATGTATGTCAATTTAGATTTAGATTCTATTCCAAGGCCTCCACTTCTCACATAGTCATCTCCAATGTGTCCCAAAAAATAGGTTAGATTTTGGAGTAATAAGAGGTTTAGGGATGAGATCCATCTCATACCTTGAAGAGGTATCAATCTAATCTGTTTTATAGAGGATTTTATACACATTTGAATGACAATACTTTAGTTCCTCATTTTATTTAGGGAATTTACTAAATGTTTTTACTACAGAAAAACTAGGCATTAAGACCAGATAAATAATAAAAGACTACTTCCAGCAGTTTGAGTTCTCAATCTAAAGATTATAAATAGTCTGATGCACCCTTTGCATTCTTCTGCGATACACATATTCCACTCATTCATAACGGTGGAGCCAGGAATTATCTAGATCAAGTTCAAACCAAAATATAATTTAAACTTTTAGAGAAGGAAGCATTTTCTAAATTTTATTGAAAATGGTTGTAGATTACAAAACCAGAAACCTGCCTCTTAAGTATACAAATGGTTTTGCAGGTATATTACAACTGTATTTTATTTACAATTACAAATTATCATAAAACAAATGATGTCAATGTTGATAAAACATTCTTGCAAAAGCTTCTAGAATTGCTGTGATTATCTTTCCACATCATCTATTTGGCACTATTTACTGCCAACTATTATACTTACTCTAGGCCAGGGTATATCTCCAATAGAAAGAATCAAATGAAGAATGAAGTGGCAACTGCACTACCAATTATTTTAGAAGTAGACGACAAGTTATTTATAATAAAAAATGTAAGCCAATGATGTGAAGTTAACATAGAAACCACAAAGTTACATAGTTTGTGTGACGATTAATATCATTTAACAATCTATAGCATTCCTGTATTTGCCCCTGAATAGAAACCTTTATATGATATCTTTAAGAATCAGCACCAATTTGGACATAATTCGATCCTAGCATTATAATACATTCTACCATCCTAGAATCGACCAAGAACCTTGTATTATAAAATAATTTATATTAACTCAAATAAGGATTGTTAGTATGCATCAACAAATAGGGGAGACTTAAGCCCGCAATATGCATATTTCATATTAATCAAAATAGAAACATGCAAGATTCAAGTACCTTGAGTCCAAACCTTCATGACGAAATGTCTACATAATTATATCAGTGGCACAATGCAGCTGGGATAGGCTGCATAGTTGATTTATTTGCAATAATTTTAGAGGCATTTAAAAATCAATAGTGGTGTTAAATTTCTTTCAGAGATTCTCAAAATTGCCCTTTTGGACCTGGAAACAAGGTGCACATAATAGGTGGCGTAAAGTTTTAAATACCTTGTTTCCATGCTAGAATCTCGACCAAAGACAATGGGGAGTGGGCCAGCCCAGGTGGGTGCTACAGCAGCAATGGCTGTGGCTTTGACCAAACCCTTATTTGCTGCACGAACTGTTATTGTGGCAGCATGTCCCCCTCCAAAGACGACCAAATCATTATCTGGAATATACATGGACGACAATTAGCAATATAACATTCTTGTATATTGCCTGCCGGCATGCAACATAGGAATCTAAAAGCATCCTACAGCTTACTGCTTGCTCACATACATACATTAAAAGAAAAAAAAAATTTACTGAGTAATAAAATGACAATTGCTTTCTTATACATGCAAATATTAGTGACAAATGAAAGGCGGGACAGGTCAGGAGCAAGACAAATTTCAAAAGACTGCAACATGAATTCAACAAGATCAACAAAAGCACTACAATAAAATAAGTTGCAGTAAAGTAATCACTAAATAATAAATCAAACATGTTGTTGCCAAAACAAATAGCTATCCTAGCTCAAACAAAGCATCATTTTAACGATGATCATGAGCTTATGAAAGCTAAAGCAAAAAGTTTAACCACCTGATGATCTTACGGGACTATCGGGTGCATTGATGAAGTCAACCACAAACTTCTCCATGACATCAGCATTGTAATCCATCTTTGGTCTATCAGAATAACCCAAACCAGGCCAATCGACAATAGTGGCACGCCAATTGACCTTGCCATCTCGTTGAGCAATGTCTTTAGCCACTGCTCTCCATTCTTCAACAGTGCTAACATCAGAAATGGTTGGTATCATTAGGACATTTTTAGGAGGGTCAGGACTCTCCCTCTCATGTTCCTCATAATAGATATTTATCAAATTGTCCTTGAATTTCCATTGCCAATTACCAGTCTGAATAAACCAATATCACTCCATGAGACAATCAGACAAATAATTGTCCCCAAAACAATATTAAAAAACTTATAACAGGTCAACACTTTGTTTCCACTAAAAATCCAATTAGAATCAGATAAAAAGACTGATACTTTAACCTTCATTGTTAATAATAAATGCGTAGATCATGCCATATTGTTCAAGAGCACAAAAAAGAAAATAATTCAATTTTATAATTCACAAACTAAACAGATAAAATGCACCAGTGCAAATATTTTCCACCTATTAGAGCTACTTTTTTTTTTTTTTGTAGAATTAAGAACCTGGACAAATTAACTTTGAAGTAAAAAAAAAAAAAAAAACTTGCTGAGAAAGTTAAAAGGAAAACCAAATTGGTCTGACCTTTGATGGGGCAGGTTGCTTTTGAACGACGGAGGTTGTAGCGTAATCGAGAGAAGTAGAAGAAGCCTTGACTGAAATGGGTTGTTGCAATTGAGCTTTCTGAGGATAAAACGGTGGGTAAATTTTGCAAGAAAAAGTGAAAGAAGAATGTGGAGAGACGGAAAATGTTGAAGAGAAAGCCATGACAGAGAGTGGGAGATGGGTGGAAGCTATTGAGACACACGGACCAACGAGATACAGTGTTCAAGAGTTAAACGAGTTTGACCCAAACCACTTGAGTTTTGAGGATGAAAATGTCAAACTTGGTTGTTGTGTCTGTGACTTTGTGTTTCCTCAAAATATCTTTCAGATCCCTTTTAGGATTTTGAGGAATTTACAATTTTATTCCATAAATAAAGAATATATACATATGCATACATGTATGATAACTTCGTGATTTTTTAATTCTGAAGTGGCTTGACAGTTTACCTGGCTCCAAAATTTCGAAAAAACATTCGCAAAAGTCGGGGACGTTTAAAAAAGATGGTCCATAAAAATCAAGAATATCCATTTCCAACTTTCATCTAACTTTTATATATGTTTGCTCGACTTTTATTGACTTTTTTTCCCCTAAAATTTCAATATTTTTATATGATTTGAAGATAATCTCACAAAAGTAGAATAGTAAACAAATATTTGTTATTCTAATAATTTAAATGAATTATAAGATTTTATTAAAAAAGTATCAGATTCTCTACTAAATACAATTATAATCAACAATTAATAATTAATTCTTTATTATCATTTATTTGGGTTTTTATTTTTAAGAGTTTATAAAAAATGAAATGAAATTTAAATATATGCTTATGATGATCATATTTAGTGGCTTTGATAACAAAATTTATATGATAATAACTGATCATTTAATCATAATGATGTTTAGGGTACTATGGCTCATTAATAGGAGATATAAGTTACTTAACAGTTCTACAACTTGCGTGTAAACCTTCACCTCCACCATCATTATTTATGCCGATGAGCGGGTAAACCTTCACCTCCACTACCATCTTGTTGATCTCGGCCCGTTCTACAACTTTTTCTTCTTCACCGTCTCCTGAATCAGCCGGCAACACGTCCGTCCAAAGCTTTAAAATTTTAGAATTTACTATTCACCCACCGCCGATCGCCGAAAATCGACGAGTGGCATCTCATCTCTATCACCATCTGATAGATCGGACAGCAATCTACAACTTTCGCTTCATCACCATTGCCCGATTCAGCCGGTATCACCCCCGTCCACGGCTTCAAAGTTTTAGAATTACTATTTATTCGCCGCCCTTCGTCGGAAACCGGCGAGTGGGTTCTGACCTCTACCACCATCTTGTAGATCGGACATCGTTGATCAACTTTTCCTTCTGTACCATCGTCAGATCCCAACCGTATTACCCACAAATCGTATTTTTTCCTTTCGGGTGGTACTATTTACCGCCGTAATTACTGTTCATCCGACCGTCACTATTCACAAACACAATCAGATTGTTGCTCAAGTTATTCCGTGCAACTTGGCTTCTTGGTCGCCCTCCTGATTCCTTGCGGATTGCAAATTAGAAAAGGAGACGACGAGTTCGCAAGCCCGCCTCGTTTTGGTGCCCGGTTTGCTTTTGTTTATCCTTGTCTTTTTTATGAGATATTTATTGTACTTGATTTGTGAATGATGGATCCACCCAAATTAACTGCGGGCTCTTGGGCCGACAAAATCAAGATCACTGATTCGAGTACTCGATGCAAACTGTTCTCGGTTACCTCCAAAAAATCGAGTACAGTCCTTGAGATTCCGGATGAGATCGTCGACGAGAATGTGGTCGAATGGCGTAGATGTCTTGTTGGCTTCTTTCCGAGATATGTGATGCCTTTCCATGCTGCATGTTCGATGGCGATGCGTGCATGGAAATCTAGTGATCTTGAGGACGTCCGTTCCACGAATAAGGGATTTCTCATCTTCCGTTTTCGAACTGAGGAGGAGGTTCATGATATCATTGCTCGGGGTCCTTGGATGTTCGGAGGTAAATCAATTATCTTACAATCATGAAACCCGCATTTAGATTTTAATACGAATCAATTAAGAAGAGTTCATGTTTGGATCCGTTTATATGGCCTGCCTTTTCCTTTGTGGACAATTAAAGGCCTTAGCATTGTCTCCAGCATGATTAGACAACCTATTTCTTGTGACAAGACGACTTCTGATCTTTCCAGATTGGAGTATGCGAGGGTATATGTTCTTCTTGATGCAAAGCGCCCTCCAATCCAGAACTTTAAGTTCAAGTGCAAACTCTCTCCTAAACCCATCCAAATTGAAGTTGAATATGAGTGGATTCCAAAATGTTGTTCTAAATGTCGCAGGTTTGGTCACCGTTGTCCAGAATCGGCAAAGACTTCAGTTCAGGATAAGAATGAGGCTAGCACCTCTGATAGCACCCCTTGTAATGGTGCCCTCTTGAATTCGGGTAAGGTTGCGACTGATGTCGCTGAGAGCTCGAAAGCTGTTGCTATTCCAGTAGATTCTTCAGTGCAAGTTGTGCCTCCTAAGGCTGCTACAGTTTTGAGCACAGAGTCAGTCTCAGATTCTGACTCTCTATCTCTTTTTGCGACCGACCAAGGTAAGTTTTTGGGTACTATCCATTGTTCAACCAATCGCAAGGCATCTGTTTCGTCAGGACGGATAAACACAGGACAACCTCTTGAGACTTCTCTCTCCTGTTTTGAGCCTTTGAATAGGCTGAATAATGAGGATCAATCTGATAGGGTTGATCATACTTATACGGATACCCCAGCTACCCCAGTAAAGAAGGGTAAGAAGAAGAAAAACAAGAACGACTGAAGCTCTTGTATTTTTTTGATTTAGACCATTTGTGATCATTTATCATTTATGTTGTTAAGGATGTTTGTGGCCTTTTTACTTTGTTTTAGGTCACTTGTGGCCTTTATTTTTGATCTTTTGTTGAATTGTATGTTTGGACTTTACGTCCTTCTTATAATTTTTGGGTTATGCCCCTTGAATTTTTGTATATTATAATTTTTTTGGATTTATATTACTAAGTAACTTTTCCAAATAAAACAGTTAGATTAATATCAAAAAATACTCTACAACATTTTTTAACGTCAATCCAGTTGTTAAAATTGGTGACATTTTTGGATCAGTGAGTCATCAATCGGGAAGTTTCCTCTCATAAAAAACTTTGTTCCTTACAAAATATGTTATAATATTCCTTTGAATGTTCTCTCACCAGTAATCTCTGCATGCACAAGAACCATCCATGAAAGAATGAAAGCGACTTCTATCTCTCACCATTATCTCTAACCCATAAACTTTAGAAATCAACTTCATCACTGTATGACAGTCACTGCATATTCTCAAATTCTTCACTATTCTTATAACTTTTCCCTTGCACAATCTTGCCATCCCAAAAGCTACAGCAAGCTTCTCACTGTGTTTAGACACTGAATCTTCCTTTTCTTCCTCTTCTATGTCATGCAAGACACTTCCAACCTCCGGAACATAACCTCCCTCAACCCTAAGCCTAAACAATATCTCCCTTAGCTTCTCATAAGCTTCTTCTGTAATCCTATTTGGTTTTTCGCCAGCCACAAAACTATATATGATCTTGTCAACTTCAATCATGCTCCAACCAGGAGTCTTCTTGATCCTCTGGTCAGTCATTGTTCTTCTCACAGTTGCAACATCCTTCCATTTCCCAGCAACAGCAAAAATATTGGACAATAGAACATGGTCACCAGAATTATTAGGGTCTAGCTCGGATAATCTTTCCTTCACTTGTTCTGCCATCTCAACATTACCATGCATGCTGCATGCCCCAAGAAGAGTCCGCCAAATAATAGCATTAGGAGGGATTGGCATTTCACATACAAATTCATAGGCTTTCTTAAGCTTACCAGCTCGACCATATAGATCAACCATACAACCATAATGGTCAATTATCGGTTCTATATTGTACACATCCTTCATCATAGAAAAATACCTACATCCTTGTTCAATCAATCCGGCATGACTACAAGCATATAGAATGGAAATGAAGGTAATCCCATCAGGACTAATTCCAGACTCCTCCATCTGATGAAAAAGTTGTATTGCTTCTTCTCCATGACCATGCATTGCCAGCCCAGCTATCATTGAAGTCCAGGAAACAATGCTCCTTTTCGCAGGCATTCTTTCAAGAATCAACCTAGCCATGCCCACATTTCCACACTTAGAATAAGCATCAATCAGTGCATTATTCACCGAAATGATCCAAGTAAACCCAGATTTCTCTACAAATCCATGTAGAATTTTCCCAAACTCAAAAGCCCCTGCCTGTGCACACGCAGAAAGCACGCCAGTCAAGCTCACCTCATTCGGTTTCGTCCCCAGCCGCAGCAACTCCCTAAAATATCCGAAAGCCTCATCAAAACATCCATTTTGAGCAAACCCAACAATCATAGTACTCCACGAAACATCATCCTTCACTTCCATATCCAAAAATACTTTTCTTGCCAGCTCCAGCTCCCCTGCTTTTACGTACCCGGCAAGCATCACATTCCACGTAGTCAAATTCCGTAATGGCATCATATCAAAAATTCTCTTCGCATTCATCACATCGCCACTCCTAAAACACGCAGTAACCACCGCATTCCACGCAACCACATTCGGTTGACGCATTTCATCAAACACCTTCATCGAAAACTCGACACATCCGCATTCTCCATACATACTTATCAAAGTTGTCCCAACAAACAGATGGCCATCAAGCCCACGAAGCAAAGCTTGGCAATGCAACTGAACCCCGGCTCTCAAAGACCCACAATTTGCTGCCGCTTTAAGAACAAACGCGAAAGAGAAGCTATCAGGAGGAGCCAAAGACTTTCTACGCATCTGAATGAAGGCAGTGATTGAATTTTGAGGCTGATCGGACTCAGAAAAACCTCGAATGAGTGTATTGTACATGAAAACATCTGGGTTTGGGAAGTGGAAGAAGAGGCGGATGGCGTAGTCGAGAGAGTCGGAGATTGTTGTGGCGCAATGGAGGAGGAGTTTCCCGGCGAAGAAAGCGTCTAAGTGGAGGCCGGATTTGAGAAGAGAAGCGTGGAATTGTTTGACGCTTTTGAGGGTCTTGCACTTGTTCAACAAAGAGAGATTCATTTGGGTTCATACTTTCGCTCGTTTTTTTCGAAATTTCAAACGGTGAGAGGGCTTTTTCTCTGCATCTCTAAAACTGTTTGTTAAGAATAATTATATAGGGAAAAAAAGTTAAAAAATTATAAAAAATAACCTAGTTAAGGATAGTGCTTCGATTTTTAATAACCTAAAAAATATTATCTAGATGAGTTATACAGCAAGTCTAACAAACGTGGCTGATTCAATAAATAGAACTACTAAGATGTATTAATTAAACATATTAGAAGATAAGTTGATTCAACGATTTATGATTTATATATAAAAATTATTTATTTTTTATTAGAAAATTTCCATCCTCATCTAACGGCTATAAGGTTTAGAAACCTAGGTTCTGGGTTTTTTTTTTTGTAATTTTGTTTTCAATTAAATTTAAGAATATGTGGTTGATTTTAAATTATTTTGAATTTAAAAAATAATAAGTAATTGATATTTAACCTAAAATATATTAACAAATGTGCAGAAAACAGAATTTAGATATAAAAAAGAGCGGGATAATACCACAAACCTCCTCGATCTTTTACCTTAATGTCATAAAGATGAGACTTTTATATTTTTTTTTAAAAAGAATCCCTAGAGTTTGAGAAACACGTCATGGACACCCTTTCTATTACATTTGTGGTCACATGACATCATCTTTCCATCGATTTATATTTCAATTACATATATGTCTTTGTTTATAAATAAGTAAAAATGTGTATATAATAATAAACAATGTATGATATATGTAGCCTAATTAATAGAACTAATGAGATGTATTAATTAAACATATTAGACGATAAGTTGATTCAATGATTTGTGATTTTTATATAAAAATTATTTATTATTTATTTCAAAATTTCCATCCTCATCTAACAGCTATAAGGTTTAGAAACCCTAGCCTCTAGTCTGAACAAAATTTCAGATTTCATTTGTATTCAGAATTATTGGTCTTTTCATTTCAAATAAAATTATTTAATTTTGAGTGGATATGGCCTTTCTTGCAAAAAATTTTTGGTTACAAAATTTATTTCTAAAAGTTTTTAAAATTATGGGAATTCCACTCCATGATTCCAAATATTTTCTCTCATAATTCAATTTTTTTAAAAATTGCATACGTGTCACATATTTAGTGGTTTGCGAAGTAGCAACTGTAGTTCAGTGTGCAGAATAGAGAATAACAAATTGCCACCTCACCATCCATCCCCAAAAGATGAAATCAGCTTAGCTATAAGCTTCCCTTCCCTCTACAGGTAGCCTATCCATTCCATCCTATTTCTATCCATCTCTTCTCGTCTCCCGAACATTACAACGGTGAAGAACTTGAAATCTCTCTCTCTCTCTCTCTCTCTCTTAGTAACACAAACTCATAGAAGAACTTATCCAACCCAGTAATCAAATGCTCTTATAAGTTCACTTTACAATTCAACTGCAATGGACGGTCTCTCATTCTCCACCACCGCTTTCTCTACCAAAGCCTTCCTTTTCCCTTCAGTATCCGCCTCAGGGCCAAGAATACGAATGAGAAGAAAAGCGACCCTTTTTTTCTCTCAAAGGAGTAAATTTTCTGTTTTTGCAGCAAAAGAAGAGCCTAAGTTTGACCAATGGGATCTCATGGAGCTCAAATTTGGCAAAATGCTTGGCGAGGACCCCAAACTCACTCTTGCCAAGGTCCTTGCCCCTCTCTTTCCCTTCCTCTTGCCTATGTTAAATGTTTGCATGTATTTAAGGTTAGGTTGTTTTGTGATGTTCTATGATAATCAAGAAATGGGAAAATTTCTAAACAACCAAACCAATAGTTTTAGCGGTCTCTATTAGTAGCAAGTTGATTAGGAACCTTGGAAATGTTTTGTTATGAATTTCTGATGACCTACTTGAGCTTTTCAGTGTAGTTTTGAGTTATTTAGCTGACAATATTATTGTTTAAGTTATCAGATTATGGGTAGAAAAACGAACCCGGATGCTTCATATCTTGAAATTGAGAAAGAATTTTACAAGAGAAAGGGTAAAGTGGTAGAAGTCAAGGAGGTTCCATTTGATGTGTCTGACGAAAAGAAATCATCATCATCATCATCTAATTCATCAGATGGCTTGAATTTGGTTCGGCCGGTTCCAAAGAAGGGAGTTAAATTCCAAGCCAATTATAAGCCAAGGGAGCCAGAGATTAAGAAACCAAGCCCATCAATTAAAAGGGCAATAGATAGAAGCAAGAGTAGCGTTCCTAATGTTATCTTGAGAAAACCCACCATAGTTAACGAGGATGATGTGGAGGATATGCCGTCGAGATTGAGAATGAGGCCTAATTTGTCATTGAAAATGAGTAATGACGAAGCAAAGGAGAAATTTAGTGACATGACGCTCTTGAGAAGGCCTGAACCTAAGAGTGTCGATGAAGATTTCAATGAAAAAGGGGAGGCTTCTAAAAACCCTGAAGGCAAAGTTGATTTTGATGGCATAGGGTTGACAACAAGGAAAGAAAAAGTGGAGGATGAGTATGTTGATTACACGCTCTTGCAAAAGCCAGCTGCAATAAGTGTCAACACAAATCTTGATGAGAAATTTGAAGATGGAGAAGCGAAAGTTACAGATTACCTTGGGGAGAAGAGTTCAAAGGCAGAGCTTGAAGCTACTGATATGAATAATGCAGTGGAGCCCAGTTTTGAAAGACCTTTGAATATTGTGGATGGCTCAGTGTTAGACAAACCTGAGCTAGAAGATGACAACATCTCAGGTACTGCACCATACTACTGAAATCAGTTCATTTGGTTGCAGTCATATTCGATTTGTGGTTGTAGTTTTTTTTTTTTTTTTTTTTTTTCCGCTCATCAATTTTGGAGAAAGGATCTACATCTATCCCATTTCTTCCTTTCGCTGTCTAAGCAAAAGCTCAAGAGCTTTTTCTCAAAGAGCTGAAACTGATATGATGCTTGGTTTTTTTAAGGAGTGCAGCTGCTTGAGAGCCAAATGGCATCTGTTGAGGGTGAGAGTGAATCATCTGAAAAAAAATTGGTGGATTCCAGTGTCCAATTTGCTGTAAAGTCTTCACTACAAGAAAAACCAAGGAGGTATTCATGTTGGTCTAAATTTATTTTATTTTATTTTATATTGAATTTTAAATTCTTCCTTCATATATTGGTTTTGATTTCCCGAACTTTTTGTTATAGATTAGACCAGTCTGTTACAAAAAAAGAGGAGAAAATTCCCGTTAATCCCATTTCTGATGGGAATGCTATTGAGCTTGATGATCTCCATTCTGCATCTCCCTTGCTGGTTAGTACCTCTGATCCTATTCTGATTCATTTATGTTCTTTTACTGACAAATCCTTTCGAATAATGCTGGGTACTCTGTTTAGGAGCATGAAGATTCTGATTGGAACAGGGCAGAAGATCTTGTTAAGACAGGAGAGCGAGTGGACGTCGAGATAATAAGCTCCAGCACCAGAGGTTTTGTTGTAAGTACACTTCTTGAATTCTTAATATTCTCTTCTTTCCCTTATGCATCTTGCAACTATTAAGTTAATCAATTTAAGCATTCTGAATTGGATACAAATTTTGTAAAGGTGTCTTTTGGTGCTTTGATTGGATTTCTGCCATACCGTAATCTTGTTGCCAAGTGGAAGTTCTTAGCATTTGAGTCATGGTTGAGACAGAAGGGCTTAGACCCAGCAATGTACAAGCAAAATCTCGGAATTATTGGAAATTATGATATGCAAAATAAGTCTTCTACCCTTGACTCAATTCAAGATCAGGAACATGATCAAAAGATTGAGGGAGAAATTTCACCAGATATGAAGTTGAAAGATCTTCTGAGGATATATGATCAAGAGAAACTGAAATTTTTGACATTATTCGTTGGTCAGGTTTGTAAAGTTTTGCTTGATGTTAGAATGTTAACCACTTTTATCTTGAGCCTTGATGAAGTTTCCTAGCCAAAAAAGAAAAACTAAAAACTATCTTGATGAACGTTGTGTTTGCAGAAAATCAACGTGAATGTAGTAATGGCTGACCGCAAATTGAGAAAGCTGATATTTTCTGTGAAGCCAAAAGAAAAGGAAGAGTTGGTTGTGAAAAAGAGAAGTCTGATGGTGAGTGGTTGCATTAGTTGGAATATTTCTTGAATACTATTTGTTTGTCCTTTCCTCTTGTTTTATATTGAAGTGTTTCAAATTCTTGAAAACAATTATCGAATTTTACTGGCAACTGCTGTATCTCATATTGGCGATTTTAGATTGTTAAGGCTGTAATCGTCTATGATTTTTTCTGTTTTTGTTTTCCAAAGGATGTGATGTTTATGTGAGGATATGTGATCAATATTGAATTTTCAAAATGATATGTGATTGATATTGATGATATTTAAGTTTGAAATGCATTAGAAAATGTGTAGCATATAAAAATGTTTTTAGAATTCATAACTGAACAAAGCCTAAGAGATTAGTGGTTTTACTTAAGCTTTTTATACTCTTGTACATGTCCTATTAAAAAAAAAAAAATCTCTTGGCAGTATTTGAATTTGTAAATTTATTGTTCATATATATGTGTGCACATGCGAGTAATGATTCTCTATAAATTTTCATCTAAAATCTCATCCCAAATGAGGTAGCAAGTGATGTGGCATTACTATATCACTGACCACATCATCCCATAATCTATACAATAAGTGATACTTCGCTTGTCAAGTCATTTGGGATAAAAATTCTTTTTCCAAATTTTCATCCCATATATGGCATTACCATATCACACACCACATCTTCCCACAATTCATCAATAAATGACACTTCACTTGCCATATCATTTGGGATGAGATTTGGGATAAAAATTTGGGAAGAGTATGATGATTCACACACACTCATAGGGTTTTGTTGAGGATCTTTTAATTCATATTTTTAAGACAATTTCTTGACAAAAATTTCTAGCTATTATCTCACTTAATTTATTGATATAGAGAGTTGATGAGTTGGAAAATATATGTTCAGATTTTTTGTCCAAATTTTATATACATAGACACTCACACACACAATATTCATCCTGATAAGATGCTATCAAATGACTGCCTTAAATAGTGGCTACAGGGTGAAATTTTTTGTTTGAAATTTCTTTAGGGAATTGGTTCTTGAATACAAAATAATTTCTTGATTTATTTGGTTCAATTTTTCATAGGAATATTTGAGAACATATTTTAATGAAAACGTTGGTCTGCTTCCAGGGTTTGGTCAATTCCAAAATTAAGAGTTCTTTGAATATTCAAAGTAATAGGTTTTGCATTTTCTCACAACTTGTCTGTTTGATCTACATTATTGAAGTCGTCAACCTTTAATTTCGTTTCATATTGCAGGCCAAACTTCGCATTGGGGATGTCGTGAAGTGTTGCATCAAGAAAATTACTTATTTTGGGGTTTTTGTTGAGGTAAGTCGTTTCTTGGTGCTCCTCTCCTAAAATTAAAAGGCTATCAACTGTATTTATTTCATGGTATCATCTCATGATCGATAGATTTGGATGGCATAAATGTCTAGATGTGATTAGTTAGTCATCTGGCATAGGGAACAATGTGGGTTTGAGCTTCATGCCTCCTATTGATTTTATTGTAGAGCCAACTCCTAAAATTGATTCCAAAGACAGAGATCATAAATGATTCAACTTTTATTTTAAACAGATTTTGATTGTGCAACTTTGATACAGGTTGAAGGTGTGCCTGCTCTAATTCACCAAACAGAAGTATCATGGGATGCCACTTTGGACCCTTCATCATATTTCAAAATTGGTCAGGTGTGCTGTGTTGAATATTTGTTTCTTTTCTTATATGCACTTTGACATAGACTTGTTCATTCATAAAGTGTGGCGAATCAACAAAATTTTGGTTGGCTAAAAGCTATTAATCTTCCTACCAATCAATTGTGCTTTTCCTTCTTAATATGCTTTTGATGCTCTGTTTAATGATTAAAACTTGAGGTGCTTTGAATCTTTTTGTCACTGAATAAAACCTTTGGTATTTACATCTTGCCTGAGTTTCAAGATCTTACTTATGATCTTATAGGTTGTGGAGGCAAAAGTTCACCAATTGGATTTTGCACTGGAACGCATCTTTCTGTCATTGAAGGAGATTACGGTAATGTATATGCAACTAATTTGTTTAATATTGAAGTTTCTGTTGTAGATTCCAGAAATACCTGACTTATTTATGGAATTTGCTGTTTGTCTTTTCCTGTGGCAGCCTGATCCATTGATTGAGGCCTTGGAGTCTGTGGTTGGTGGTCGTGATCCCTTGGGTGGGAGATTGGAAGCAGCACAAGCTGATTCCGAGGTTTATTTCATTTTATTTATTTTCTTTTTCCCCTCTTCATGCTGTGAATGGGAGGTTATGAGGACTCTTATTTTATCATGGCCGTGCCACACAGTATTGCATTGTGATGGGAAATACAAATTGCACTGTAAACTTAAGGATAAACTTGGTTGAAACCCAATCAAAATTAATGTCCAATTAACATGATATGAGAATCCACTTCTTGTGATATGAGTTAAATCTTTCTGATGTATATGACACTTCAATTTGTGTTTTTATGTAAAAATATTGTGATCAGTTCTTGTCTAGTGCTTAATTAACATGATATGAGAATCCACTTCTTGTGATATGAGTTAAATCTTTCTGATGTATATGACACTTCAATTTGTGTTTTTATGTAAAAATATTCTATCAATTCTTGTCTAGTGCTTAATTTTGTTTTTCCCATTTTTACATGGCTATGCTATCACTAATACTTGCATTCTATTCCCAAAATTTTCAGTGGGCTGATGCAGAATCTCTTATTAAAGAATTGCAAAAGGTTGAAGGAATTGAGTCTGTTTCAAAAGGCCGTTTCTTTGTGAGCCCAGGCTTAGCACCAACATTTCAGGTATGGAGATCATACTACCTAGCTTCAAGTGGTGGACTAATGTAAAAGTTGTTTAAATACTATATAGAATTATTTTCTTTGTAGAATACCAACTTATCTGTTGCTTCAAGTTATGGGAGTACTTGTCAAACCATTGAATGATGATTCTTGTTCCAGTTAAGCTCTTGAGCGATCTCCTTTTATTGTGTATTAGTCATTTACAGGAATGTAAGGAGTGATTGACAGTTCCATTTAATGCTTTCTTATTTTGTATAGAGGTTGCAGCTTCCTAGCTTTGAGTATGAGCAAAAATAAGGGGGGTTTAATGTGCAGCATATTCTTTATGGTTCCTTTCTAAAAAATTGCTTCTTGTCACTGGATGGCTATTGAAATTTGGAATAACCGTGAACAGATCCAACAACCCAATTTAATCCTGTTTTGGTTCCTGGTCTTAAATGTCAAATATTCATGTAAATTTGTTTGTATTTAGATTACCAAGAATGAATTGTTTATTTTCACTGAAGAATATACCCTTCAATAAACTGTCTTATAACAGTTTCTTTGCTCTCAAAACTGGCTTAGATTTGTTTTAAAAGCCATAGATAAGTTAGTACTTGGATTTATTGTCAAAGATTGAACTAACGACACATTTTGGTGTAGGCCTTCCCAAAGTCCAATTATTAGGCTTATAATGATATATGAAAGAGAGTATGCCATCCATCCTTTAGTCACCTATACTTGTTAGTTTCTCTAGTCAAGAGTGGAGTTCATAACCTTTAAGTTTACCATCTACCTTGTGGTGCAGGTTTATATGGCATCCATGTTTGAGAATCAGTACAAATTACTTGCTCGATCGGGAAACAAAGTGCAAGAGGTAAAAATCTTCAGACCTCAATCCGACCACATTATTTTAGTTGTTAGCTTAACTTTTGTGCGAAGATCATTCTAGAAATTGCACTCTGTTTGCTGTTTTTTCTTCCTGCCCACCCCAAATCTACCCAACCAAAAAAAAAAAAAAGTTTTCTTTCTTTTGAAATTTAACCCAAATTTTCCCTTTTTTTGGGCACAATGCATCCCTGCCTCCCAAATTTTCAATTTTTCATTGTCTGGTTCTGCTTATAGGGAATCGTGTTTATGTCACTGACAATGTTATGGGGAATGTGTCTTATTTTCCATTTCTATTGGAGTTGAGCGGTGATGAAAAATTTACATGGTTTGTTATTTGATTTTAAGAACTGGACCATGCTAGCATCAACAGGTTTATTGTTTGGAAGAAATGAGCATGTGAAGTATGATAACATTTGCCACCCACTAGCTGAGTAGGTTGGGAGCCCATTCAGGCTTTTAGTGGGTCCCCTGACTTGGATTTCCATCTTTCTAATTTTCTGTTGGCCCATATTCTTGGCCCATAAGAACATCATGCATTCGTGCTTCCCTGTAACGTCCGGAATGGTTATCATCTGGAACTTATTATTACTGTGGTCCTTGTAGGCTCATGTAATTTCAGGGCTTGACAGGTGACTTTTGTTTGAAGATTAGTTGTTCAAACACATTATGCTAATGTTCGGTTTTCCTTTGGGCAAGAGTTGTATTAGTCCCTTTATATATGAACAAAATGAACTGAATCTACTGGTATAAATGAGGTGAAAGATAAGGGCTTTGATGTGAAGAAATGTACATACTCCAGCATCCTGCTTTTAAGTATGTACACTAAGGGGGATTTTGGTCTTCTGGTACTCTTTTGCTCAAGTAGAATACTTACACTTTTTTCCATGTCTTGAACCGATTGTAATTTGGTCTACCTCTTTTACTCTAGATGTGATGGAACTATGGAAATAATAAGCAGTGAATGCTGTGAAGAATCTCAGTTTGTTAATTAATCTTTTTTTTTTTGGCAGGTGATAGTTAAAGCATCATTGGATAAAGAAGCTATGAAATCAACAATTTTATCATGCACCAACAGAGTTGAATAGGTTTTTTCTTCACTGGTTGTCACAAAATTGCTTCATTCTCTTCATCAGCGATACGGATGGTACTCCATGATTTCATCTTGGAAGTGCAGTTTTGATTCTGAAAAACAGAAACAAGGAAAACTGAAAGTCAAATGCAACAAATCCTAAATTTTCCTTCTCTGAAGAAACCCTTGGGGCAAGAGGGTGATTGTGGGGTTGGCTCATTTTTCATATTATAGTTGTATATTCTTTGTTGCTGTAATAATAAAATATCAGTAGCCTAATTATTCCTCAGATATTGAGGCTTAGGAGTTGTAGAAACTTTGAAAACGATGAGAAACCAGATGGTTGTTCTACCTGTATGTATCTTTGTGTGATCTTTTCTTGTCTCAATCAGCAGTCATGCGGAGTGATGATTTTGGTTGGATTATATAACTGGTTCAACATATTATACCAAAAATAAAATGCCAAAATTAAAACCAGATGTGAATGATTTTAGTTTTTCTATTTTTTATTTTTCAGATTTTATGTGCTATATATATGTATATATATCATTCTCCAGGTGGGATTTTCTCAGATATCATTACCATAAACTTAGATAATGTTACATATCCCTTTTATTATCTTAATCTTTTGATTTAAGTAATTTTTTTAATATAAAAGGACAGTAAGTAATGAGTTGTCATTGTTTGATGAAATTTTGGAATAAATCGTGAGATGTATAAAATTATGGGAAATTTTAGCATTGCAAACTGCAAGCAATAAGATTGATTTGATGCATTGCGACGTTACTGTTTGTTATTTTTTCAATAAGATTTTTTTTGTTTTCCTAAAAAATGATTGATTCTCATAATCATTATAACTTTGGACTTGATGAGGGGAGGATTGAATGGAATTGTTTCGGAAATTCTGCCAACTGCTCGAAATTTTCTTAAATGAGTATTTTTTGTCGTTATTTGGATCCCAAAACTTAATTGAAAAACATATGGTTTTAACTGTTTAAAAGTTAAAAAAATTATTTTATAAATTTAAGATTAAACTAAAAGAAAGATATAAAAGATGTTTCCTGCTTTTTCTTTTTCAAAAAGCAAGATCTAAAAACTAATTAAATCTTAAATCATTTTGCTTTTATTTTGTATATGTCATTCAAATTCCTTAAAAGTTTTTGAATTATTCACTTAACTCCCACCATGATTGGTCCGTATATCATCCAAATTCCTTTCTTTGATAACATTTTCAAAATAATATTTTTTGAAAATATATATTTATTAATATATTTAAATCAATACCATTCATATATTACTTTTAAAATTTAAAATTAATTACATTTTTTTAAATTTAAAAAAAAAATTCAAAAAACACAAAGAAATACAAAAGTCTATCAATTATTTACTTAACTCCCAAAACTTAAATAATAGATGATTACTTTTCTTGAGCGTTTCAAACGGTTTGTTATACTTTCCTCCGTCCTTTACTGCAAGCAAATATTACTTTATGCAATCAAAATCCAAATATTTAGGGACATTAAGAAAAGACAAAAGGTGACGTGTCTTACATTCAAACACTTGTCTTTGCGACATACGTCAACGTCGTGGATTGACCAAGAAATTGTAATCTAATCTTTGAAAATCTACCAAAAGAGCTGTTGTCTGAAATAGTGAATCACTCCACTCCCACTCTCTACTCTCTTTCCAATTACTTTGTCAGTTTATCATCTTGATGTCGTGTTCTGTCCGTCCGCCATGATTTCCTCAACGTGATTCTCTTTTCTTCTTGACCAAATTACCCTCCTCTCTTTTCTTCTACTTCAAGCACCCCCTCCATCCACTCCCTTCTTCTGCACACTTCTTCAACTTCTCCTCCTTCGCTTCAAAGCTTGTTGTTACAGAGAGAGGGGAAGGTTATAGAAGGAAAGCGAGACAATGGGTATGGGAACAAGCACTTTTGTCATCAGATGGATCAACTTTCTCACTATGGTACGTAGTATCTTTCTCTTTATTTATTTTCTACATTTGATTTTTGTCTCCTAAACTGTTTCATATTTATTAAGTTTCATTCTATCTCATTTTTTTTTTGTTTTTTTTCTGTTGTCTGAATGTTCAATAAAGAGGCTTTCTTTTTTTTGGTACAGTTTAGTTTGACAACACCGAGAAATTTAGTGTAAGTTGCTGAAATAACAAGTGGGTTGTTTTTATGTGTAATGGAAGTAACTTATTAGGGAACGCAGGAAGAAAAAGGATTGATTTTTTTTTTTCTGGTCATATTTGTATGCGTTACAGTGAGTTTATGCTTATTTCTATCTCCAATATGCAGCTTTTAGCTATAGCTGTTGTAATATTTGGGGTGTGGATGAGCACTCATCACGACAACTGTCGAAGGTCCCTTACTCTTCCCGTCTTAGGCCTTGGGTTTTTCATCTTTGTAATGTAAGGATTCGATTTGAAGTTCTCAATTCTTTTAGTACTAAACTTTTCTCTTTTGATATTGTAATATGGATTGTTACTGATGCTTTTGTTTTTCACCTTGGATTGTAGATCTATAATTGGTTTCTTGGGTGCATTGAAGAACAACTCCATATTATTGTGGATGGTATCCTTATCAGCTAAATGATAATTATACATTTTATGTTATCTGGATCTTTTATTTTTATTTTTCAGGAAATTAAAAAAAAATGCTTGTTTGACTTTTCACTTGCAGTATCTCATCATGTTGTTCATCGTTTTGGTGGCAATTTTGGTATTCACGGTATTGGCGTAAGTATTGAAAAGTGCAGTGCTTGAAGTTAATTTCTGTACTAGTTTTACTCTAGATATATACATGATAAAATGTATCTTGAACTTCATGTAATTTTGTTAACTCAAGTTATGTTTTGAACTTAGCTTCTTTAACACCATAAGGATATGAATTTTACTATTTGCAAAAATTTCTACTTACCCATATGCCTCAATGTCTTATCTTTTCATCAGTTTACTGGGTATGTCAATTGAGAACTCATGTTCTTGTTTTTCTCCCAATTTATCAAGGAGAGTTAGTTGTTCTATTGAGATGCGGTTAGGTTTAGTTTCCCTCTTAATTAGTAAATTGTTGATTATGGTTCTGGAAGAAACATATCAATTGGCTCCTTTAACTTCATGAAATTATTTGCTTTCGGCCATATGGATGAGTTGATTTATTTAGATTTCATAATGCTTCTGAAGTGGTTTGCTTTTGACCAAGGATGCTGAGCAGTGGTTATCAAACGTTTATGTGTCAAAAAGTATCTTTATTCAAAATTGGACAGGAAGCAATGATAAAGGAGACTGGGATGAAAAATATGTTCTTGTTCTTGAACCTCTCAAAATAATCTTAACGGAATAATCGAAAATTCCTTTCTTGTTTATTTTGTTGATTTGGAAAAATTTAATCTCTCTCTCTCATATTTGCTGCTACTTATTTCTAGGTTTATTGTGACAAATAATGGATCTGGTCACAATGTTTCCGGTTTGAGGTGAGGAAAGACTAATTCATGTTTTGCGGAAGTGTAACATGTTTGCAGCTGTAGAAAGAATTGGTTCATCACCTCTTGATAGAAATAGATGAGCCAACATTTGTTCTTTCACGTTCTGAGTTTTTTTTGCTTGAAAAGGCAAGATTTGTGTAACAATTTTCTTCTTACCTCATTTAGGTACAAGGAATATCAACTTAAAGATTACAGTTCATGGTTTTTAAAACAGGTAGGGTCTCTTTTTTCTTGTTTTTGATGTACAGTATTGAGGACAAAGAGGATTTCTTTTTATACAGCTTGTGGCATCCACTTCGCCAACCCACTGAGAGTGAGAGATTTGTTGGAAAGCATTTATACTATTTACCTTATTGTTTCAGCTGAATGATACTCATAATTGGAATCGGTTGAGGAGCTGTCTTGTGAAAACTAATGACTGCAACAATCTACCAAAAAAATATAAGGTTCATTTTCGGCTTCAAGTTCTCATAGCTCATCTCATTTGTCTCTGCAATGTCAATTGTAATCTTTTCACTTGATCACAGACTCTTAAGCAGTACAAGTCAGCGAAACTGACCCCCATTGAAGCTGGCTGCTGCCGGCCACCATCTGAGTAGGTGCCTTCAGGAGGTTTTATCTTTTGTTGTTAATTTCATTTTATTTTTAGCCACAATCAAATGATGCTTTTTTATTCATTTATTCAGTAGTAAAAATCCCTCGTCTTCGTCTGTTACTTATTATATATGTTTGTAGAATTTGCAAATCAAATTCTTATCCTATAACACATAGTTCATCGTACTTCAAAGTTCAACAAATTATATACAAAATACGGTTCACTGTACAAATATCTGGTTTTACTAGACTGTTGTTCATATTGTCATTTGTATTAATCAATTATTAATGATAATGGAGACCTGATTTTACTGATAACCTTTTGTTGGGTTTTCCTTAATTTATAGATGCGGTTATCTTGCTCTCAATGCTTCGTACTATGACTTGAGCTTTCATCCCATTAGTTCCAACAAGGACTGCAAACTTTATAAAAATTCACGGGCCATCAAGTGCTACAATTGTGATTCCTGCAAGTAATTATCATCACTTTCCCATCTCATTTTCTGTGTCCTGTTTTACACAGATCTTCTCACTGCAGTTTTCTTTTCTTCAATTGTTTCGCAGGGCTGGAGTAGCACAATACATGAAAATTGAGTGGAGAGTGGTTGCAATTCTTAATTTGATTCTGTTTATCGTGTTGGTAAGAAACTATACACCATTTTATGTCAAGTCATCAAATAATACTCTAAACCCTAAATCCTAAACCGTTTTCTCATTCATTAAGCTATCTACAGAACAACCATAATTTTACCTGTATTGTCACTTTTGAAACATTGAAACTTTGATTATCATCATGCATGCTGCTGTTTCGTTGTGGTGAGGACCTTTTAACAATTTTGATGAGCATGCTGCTATTTTTGCTTCGCTACATATATAATTCTCATAGTCTATGCTGAATCCTGATCTATCTCTTTTGCTGTATTCTCCAATGCCAGTCAATTATATACTTTGTGGGATGCTGTGCAAGGCGGAATGCTGCCCGAAGTAGCTCAAAAATTTGAGAATGCTCCAGCTGTGTTCAAAGACGTTTCTTGAAGAAAGAAATCTACTATTAGTCAGGAAGGTCCTCGTGCCTTCTCTGATTGGTATCGTCTAACTATTAATTGATTTATGCAAAAAGGATAGATTACACAGGGATACTCTATCGTATGATGGATAAAAAAATTTGTGGGTCGAGGATTTCTTTCTGACGGCTTGTTGAATATTGTCCTGGTACAAATGTTTATTCTGCTGATAACCTTGAGACAGACTATGCCGCAATTTGTAATTATTTCAGTGGAGTATTGATTTTAACTTTTTTTAACATATTTTTCCTAACATATACAAAAAAGTGTTAGAAAATGTATGCGATATATAAGGATAACATATAAAAATAATTTAATTTAACTTTAAAATAAAATTACAAACTGGAAGCTCATTAAAGAAACGTGTGGAGAAAAGAAAAGTTTTCATTATTTTTTTCTGCTATGTTACAATAGTACATATAGGCTTTCTTTAATACACAGAACAGGAAACAAATCTTCTTAATTTATAGGAAGAATAAATTAGCTCCTATAATTTCTTTAATAGTTCATCAAATTCTTGTTTTCCTAAAATAAAATATTCTACATAATTACACACAATTTATAAAATATTCTACATAATCTAGAAAGATATTTCAACACTCCTCCTCAAGCTGGCATGAAAATATTACTCATGGCTAGCTTGCTCCCTAGGTTCTCATACTGCGTCTTAGGAAGTCCTTTGCTGAGTATGTCTGCTACTTGGCTGGCAGTAGAATGTAGGACATGCATATTACACCACTGTAAATCTTCTCCTTGATGAAATTTTTGTCCACTTCTACATGTTTTGTTCTATCATGTAAAACAGGATTATGAGCTATGGAGATTGTAGCGTTGTTATCACAATAGACTTTAATAGGTGTAGGTATGGGAACCTTCAATTCTTCTAGAAGTCTTTTGATCCATATCACCTCACAAAAGCCACATGCTACAGAGTGAAAATTTGCTTTTGCACTACTCCTTGCCACAACACTTTGTTTTTTGCTTCTCCGGTGACTAAGTTCCCTCCTACAAAGGTGCAATAACCTGAGGTAGATCTTCTATCACTCACGTTGCCTGCTCAATCTGCATCGGTGTAGGCTTCTATTTGAAGATGACTCTATTTTTTAACAGGAGTCCTTTTCATGGAGACCATTTGAGGTATCTTAGAATTCTGAAAACAGCTTCAAAATGTGTAGGTCTCGGTGAGTGCATGAACTGGCTTACAACACTCACTGCAAAAGCTATATCAGGTCTCGTGTGTGCCAAATAGATTACTCTTCCAACCAATCTTTGATAGCGTTCTAGATCCTTCACCTCTTTTGCCTTCGTTGCCTTTAGTTTCACATTCAGGTCAATTGGGGTTTCTGTAGTTTTACAACATATCATTCCTATTTCCTTGAGAAAATCAAGGATATATTTGCGTTGGTTGATAAAGATACCCTCCTTGGACCTTTCAAACTCCATCCCAAGGAAATACTTTAGTTTTTCCAAATCCTTGATGTCAAATTCAGTCTCAAGTTTATTCTTTAAGCTATTGATCTCAGAAAGGTTGTTACCCGTCATGATAATGTTATCTACATACACTATCAGAATGGCAATTTTGCCTTCAGTGGAATGCTTGAAGAACATAGTATGATCAGCTTGACTTTGTGAGAAGCCATGTCTTCTTACAACATCTCTAAATCGTTCAAACAAGGCTCTTGGCGACTGCTTCAAATCATATAGAGATTTTCTTAATCCGCATACTTTGTCTCTTCTAAAACTTTCCTCAAATCTGGGAGGCAAGTCCATGTAAACTTCCTCTTGAAGATCTCCATTTAAGAACGCATTTTTGACATCAAATTGGTGGAGTGGCCATTCAAAATTAACTGCCAGAGAAAGAAGAATTCCGATGGAGTTAATCTTAGCAACCGGAGCAAAAGTCTCTTCGGAATCAATACCATGAGTTTGGGTAAATCCTTTTGCTACAAGCCTTGCTTTATATCTCTCTACACTCCCGTCGGCCTTGCACTTCACTGTAAAGGCCCATTTTACACCTAACTGTCTTCTTGTCTCGAGGAAGATCGGTAATACTCCATGTGTTATTCTTCCTAAGAGCATTCATTTCTTCCATCACAGCTAATCTCCAATTTGGGTTCCCTAATTCTTCCTGAACAGTTCTTGGCACAGACGAGCTAGAAATCCTAGACACAAATGGTCTATGAGTATTTGACAATTTTTCATATAATAGATATTTAGCAATGGGATGTTTAATGTATTCTCGAGTACCTTTTTTTAATGCAATTGGAAGATCAAGATTATAAGAAGATAAATTTGGCAAATTAAAAGAGGATGAAGGGATAGAAGCATAAGGAAGATTACTCTAAGTTGTAGGACCTTCACTTGGTAAATTAGATTGATCATCAGCTGGAGGAACAAGTGGAGCAGTAGAACGTTTATGAAACCGCTTTCTGGTATAAACCTGAAGCTCATTCTCCGGATTATGATTAGTTTGAGATACTTCTCCCCCTATCTTTGATAAAGTAATATCTGACAAATTTTGATTTCGAGTGCCATTACTAGATTCAATTCTTTGAACGACTGGTTCCAAAAACTGTTTATCAGGGATATCTAAACAGATAGGTAATGTTTCCCAAAAATTATCTTCTTTATCTTTATTCTCCCCCTGAAGAGATTTTTCCTGAAAGAAAGACTGATCTTCTACAAAATGTACATCTATACTTTAAAAAAATTTATTCGTTACTGGATTAAAGCATTTGTATCCTTTTTTATTTGAAGCATAGCCAAGAAACACACATTTTTCAGTTCTTGGATCCAATTTTGATCTAAAATTACTAGGTATGTACACATAACAAACACAGCCAAACACTTTTAAAGGGAGATTTGTCATTATTCGAGATATGGTAAAACAATTCTTTAAAATGTGTAATGTGTTTCAAATGTCAAGACACGAGATGGCATTCTATTTATTAAATAACATGCAGTTAAAAGGGCATTACCCCAGAGATATTTAGGTACATTCATAGAAAACATAATGGCTCTAGCTACTTCAAGTAAGTGTCTGTTTTTTCTTTCAAGAATGCCATTTTGTTGTGGTGTATCTCAACAAGTTGATTGGTGAACAATCCACTTTTTTGTAAGAAATGTCCTTAAATATTGGTTAAAGTATTCAGTCCCATTATCTGTTCTTAGAATAGCAATTTTGGTTTGAAATTTATTTTCAATTATGAGGAAAAAATCTTTGAACCGTTGTTCAACATCTGATTTTTTTTTTCCACCAAATAAACCCAACAAATTCTTGTATGATCATTAATAAAAATCACAAACCATTTTTTGCTAGAAAGTGTGCTAAGCTTATATGGTCCCCAAACATCACTATGAAACAAGTAAAATAGTCTTGAAGCAAAATAGGGTTTTATTGGAAAAGAAACACGATGGTCTTTAGCCAAATGACAAGACTCACAATGAAAGTTTGAACAATCAATTTCTTTAAACAATTTAGGAAAACAAATGTTTAAGATATGTAAAACTAGGATGTCTTAATCTTCTGAGCCATAGCATTTTTTCATTATAGATAGAGTTTGAACTAGTACTACTGAAAGCATAAGCCTTTTTATTACCAAAAACAGTTTCATCAAAGTGGTATAGTCCATTCATCTCTCTAGCAGTTTCAATCGTCGTCTCTGAGTTTCGGTCCTGAAAAACACAAGTAGAAGGAAGGAAAAGTATAGAACAGTTAGCCTCTTTTGATAGTTTACTGACGGAAAGGAAATTGCAGGTCAATTTTGGGACATATAGGACAGATTTTAAAGTAATTTTTTCTGAAATTTTAATGTTTCCTTTCCTTGCAATAGGTGAAAAACTACCATCGGCTATCTTAATGTTTTCAATACCAGAACATGGGCAATAGGAGTGAAGCAATTGGGAACAACTTGTTATATGATCAGAGGCCCCTGAATCTATGATCCAAGGACTGGTTTTTCCTGGAACAGAAAGTGTCATGGAATTATCACCTGATTGTGCCATAGAACCGATAGAAATATTAGGAGATAACTAGGATTTAAAAAGTTTAAAAAGATGATCTACTTACTCTTTACTGAAAGGAGATGACTTAGCTTCATGTGCGGTTGTTGTATTCTGCTCATTAGGTTTGTGTCCTATGCCAATAGAAGGTCTGCTATGTAGTTTGTAGCATGTATCTCGAGTGTGACGAGGTTTTCCACAGTAATCACATCGGAGGTTGCTTTTATCTCCACCCTGTTGATGTTGAGATATTTTGCGGCTAATTTGGGCCTCCGGAATGGCCAAGACAGAACCCTCTACAGGTCCGGTTGCACCTGTAGCCTTTTTTCCAAGCATCACTTGTCTTTGGCTCTCCCCTTATCGTATTTATGCAAAAACCTCTCCAATTGGGGGCAGAGGATTTTGTCCAATAATCCGCCCTCAAACCTCATCAAATTCAACATTCAAACCTACAAGAAACTTGAAGACTCGACCAACATCTACCATCTTCATGTAATGATTGCAGTCCTCGGATGATTTCCATTTATAGTCATTGAACAAGTCTAGATCTTACCAAATCCTCTTAAGAGAATGAAAATACTTTGTCACAGAGTCCTGACCTTCGCGGATTTCTCTAAGTCGAAGGGTCAATTCGTATACTTGTGATTGGTTTCCCGAGTCGGAGTATATCTGCGAGACATTATCCCATAGTTCTTTTGCTGTAGAATAACAGAGATAATTCGTCCCAATCACCTCAGTCATGGAGTTGACCAACCATATCATCACCATTGAGTTTTCAACGTCCCAAGTGGTGTAAGTTGGATCCTCTGCATCGGGCTTCTTTATGTCGCCTGTGACGTAGCCAATCTTCCCTCTCCCTCTGAGATACAAATGAACAGATTGCGACCACCGAAGAAAATTTTCGCCATTAAGTCTGATTGTCATGATCTGAATAGGGTGGTTTTTGTTTATGTTTCAGGTGGACTGAGGCTCGAATTGAGAAGCCTGACTTTTAGAGGTGACTTCAGACATCTTTAGAGGTAGAACAACAGAATAAAAAACCCTAGGTCTTTCTCTGCTCTAATACCATGAAGAAACGTGCAGAGAATTGGAAAGTTTTCATTATTTTTTTCTATTATGTTACAATTGTATATATAGGTTTTCTCTAATACACAGAACAGGAAACAAATCTTTCTAATTTATAGGGAGAATAAATTAGCTCCTATGATTTGTCTAATAGCTCACCAAATTCTTATTTTTCTAAAATAAAATATTTTACATAATTACACATAATCTAGAAAATATTCTACACAATCTAGAAAGATAGTCAAATATTCTACATAATTACACACAATCTAGAAAATATTTTACACAATCTAGAAAGATATTTCAACACTCATTCCAGCAACAGAAATTATCCGTCAAGGCTCGTATATCGCACGATTAAATTAAAAAAGATTTTCCCTCTCCACTAGGTGCTAGAGAATTTTATTGGTGTCTGTCTTCCAGGATATAACGACAACTAGTAGCAAGAAAAGCACCACTTTTCTACTTAAGCGAACCGAAAATCCTTAAACTCTATCATGAACTTTAGAATTAGAAGCTAAGAACACAAGAAAGTAAGAGATAAACAAGCTAGAAAGAAATAGAGAGCTAACTTATAGTGTGTAGAACAAATGAGGTAGAACCTCTTTATATAGGTTGAGGCACTTGTAACTTATGGAATTTGAAATACCAACTTTATCAACTAAAAATCAATTTTATTCAATACATGAAAATTCATAAATACATGAGTTATGAATTTGAAAAGACATACAACATCTATAAATTTTCAAATACTTCTAACATCTATTTCATTAACTAATTTTCCAACAATCTCCCGCATGAATGAAATTGATTGAAAACAAACGAATATTTGAACTAGTGATAATATTCAATGATCGAAACCTGCATAGGATAGATAGGCGTTACCATTTGAACTTTCCCTTCTAAAAGCATATTTACTTTACTGACAAATCAGTAGACACGATGTTCTTGAACTGTTCTGTTATTTATGTAAATGATGATATACTCTACACATGAATCTTTCCTAGAATTTCCATTTCTCACTATTATGTTCGTTTTGACCGTGAACATAACCTAGTTCTGTGAGAATTTCTCAAGAATTGAGCCCTAAACAATTCTTTTAGAAACGACCCCACTTCATTCTCATATAAGTGATTTCTTATCAAAGAGTAACCTACATTACTCCGCTCAGATTTCTGACACATAAGAATTATTAAAAACAATGCTTAACCTTATCCTTACGGGCATCACTATTTTCATCATAGGAATGGGTAAGAGGTTACCCCCCACAGTGATCTATCTAAGTCTTTACAATTAGGTTGTCCCTTCTAACCTAGATCTTGGGATCTCTAGTCCACTAGGTTGGGTTTCCTTTGTATTGACTTATTCTTTTTTGGGCTTCAGTCTCATTCCTCTAGATAACTTATCAACTAGCTCTTCATTTAACCCTTTCGTTAGTGAATCCGCAAGATTATCCTTAGTCTTTGTATAGTCTATAATGATAACTCCAATTGAAAGTAGTTGCCTAATGGTATTATGTCTACGACGAATATGTCTACGATGAATATGTCTAGACTTACCATTATACATGTTACTATGAGCTTATGCAATAGCAGATTGACTAGTGCAATGTATACATATAGGCGGCACAGGCTTAGGCCAATCTAGAATATCTTCACCACATTTATCTAAAGCTATAAACTCATATTACATCGTGGATCAGGTTATAACCATTTGTTTAAAAGATTTCCATGATATAGCAGCTCCAGCGTGAACACATACCCATTAGTAGATTTTGAGTCTTTTATATCATATATCTAATTTGTATCACTATATCTTTGTAACACTACAGGATATCTAGTATAATGTAGTATATAGCTATGAGTATATTGTAAGTACCTCAGTACTTTCACTATACTTTTTTAATGCTCGACACTTGGATTACTCGTGTATCTACTTAGTTTACTGATTGTGTAGGCTACATCAGGTCTTGTATAACTCATCAAGTACATTAGACTACCAATCACTCTAGAATATTCTACTTGTGAAACATTCTCACCTTTATTCTTACACAGGTGTTGACTCAAGTCTTTCAGTGTCCTAGACACTCCAGAATCATCTTTGCCGAATTTTTTCAAAATCTTGTCTACGTAGTGTGATTGATTAAGCATTAGTCTATCAGAAGTTCTTGTAATTTTAATTTCCAAAATTATATTAGCCAGATCCATATCTTTTATGTCAAATTTTGAATTCAATATATTTTTGGTAGATTTTATTATCTTTTCATTACTAACAACAATGAGCATGTTATCAACATAAAGACACAAAATAACATAACCATTTTCAATATCTGTGACATAGACACATTTGTCACACTCATTGATTTTAAACCCTTTTGCAAGCATCACACTATTAAACTTTTCATGCTATTGTTTTGGTGCTTGTTTTAAGCCGTACAGAAACTTCACCAATTTGTAGACTTTCTTTTCTTGTCCACGAGCAACAAACGTTGTTCCATGTAGATCTCTTCATCTAAATCATCATTTAAGAAAGGTTGTATTCACATTCATTTGATGTACTTGAAGATTCCACAAAGCGACAATCACAAGTATTATCCTAATGGAATTTATTCTCGTCACTAGAGAATATGTATCAAAGTGATCTATACATTCTTGTTACTTATAATCTTTAATAATAAGTCTAGCCTTATACTTGTCAATTGATCCATCTGCTTTCATTTTCTTTTTGAAAATCCATTTAGATCCACAAGTTCCCATGTATAATTTTGCATTATGGAATCGATTTTACTCTTAATGGCTTCTTTCCACAAAGGTTCTTCTAAAGATCTTAAAGCTTGTTTGTGTTAGCCCTAAGGCTATATGATAATTTTGATGATAACAATACACATTGATTCATTGTGATTTACTAACATGTCTATTTATGTGCAAGAGTAATATCATTGAAATAATTGTAAAATCAAGAAAGGGCTTATTAAAATGAGGTGTTGAAGCTAAGGAGAAGACTACATGTTAAAGGCACTAAAGTTTAAGAACAAGGTTTGACGCAAGGAATGTGATATATGAGTAATGTTCAATCAATTGGTCATATATATCTCTATAGATATCCAAATTATGTGATTCTTAAGCCTTTGGAAAGCTTACTCAATTTTTAACATTTCATATGTTTTAAAGAAATTCAAATTTCAAGTGCAAGGTTGTCCAAATCATCATGAAAGTTGAAAGACAAATGGAAGCAGCTGACATGAGCACCGAATACTCTTTTGGACATATCTTGAGCTATAATTATCAAAATTACTTGATTCTTATGGAATTGGAAAGAGGACTTAATGAAGCACATTTCATATGTTTTGAATAAATTCAAATTTCAAATGAAAGGCTAACATAATTGACATGCAATTCGGTGGACTGACACAGAGAAGAAAAATCAACTCATATGAGCACCGAATGATGTTTTATCCATATCTTGAGCTAGAGATATCCAAATGACTTGATTATTGTGGAATTAAAAAGATGATTCAATGGACCACATTTCATATGCTTTGAAGAAATTCAAATTTCAAACATAAGGCCGACATAATACACATGCAAGTCGATGAACTGACACATGGAAGAAAAATCAAGTCACATGAGCACCGAAAGGTGTTTTAGCCATATCTTGAGCTAGAGATATACAAATGACTTGATTCCTGATGCGTTGGAAAGCTTATTCAATTTTACAGATCTTTTATGTTTTGCAGATTTTCAAATTTCAAACGAAACATTGACAAAAATGACAGACAAGATTTTAGTTTTTATGGTGGGCAGAAAATTTGGAGTTGGTGTCTTCACTTGATTAAGTTCATCTCATTTGCCTATAAAAGGAGCCCTTCTCCCATGCATTCAGTAAGAGCAAGAGAAGAATCTATCAAGCCACAAATAAGAGAAATATCAAGTTTAGAGAGCTTTTATATCCTTTATCTACTCTTTGAAGAGAGTTGTATTTTTGTTGTAAAAATTTTCTTTGTTCTTGTATTGTGGTGAGAGTGAGATCTTCTTGTAACGGATAAAAGTTATCCTTGAGAGAACTCTTGGTGTGTTGTTATCAAGAGTTGAAGGAAGTTGCCTTGATTAGGTTGTTCATCAAGAAGAACTCTTGGTGTGGTGTTATCAAGAGTTGAAGGAAGTTGCCTTGGTGAGGTTGTTCATCAAGAAGAACTCTTGGTGTGGTGTTATCAAGGGTTGAAGGAAGTTGCCTTTTGAGGTTGTTCATCAAGAAGAACTCTTGGTGTGGTGTTATCAAGAGTTGAAGGAAGTTGCCTTGGTGAGGTTGTTCATCAAGAAGAACTCTTGGTGTGGTGTTATCAAGAGTTGGAAGAAAAAGTCTTGGTGAGGTTGTTCATCAAGCAAGTTGTAAAGATTTCTACAACTTAGTGGAAAGCTTAGCTCGTGGAGCTAGGAGCCCGTGGACGTAGGCAAGGTTTGCCGAACCACGTAAATTGAGTTTGCACTCTCTCTATCCCTATCTCTTTATATTTACTTGCACTTGTGATTGTTCTTTATTGCCATTCTCTTGATTGCATTCTATTTTCATCTTCTTCACCTTTGTTCTTAAAGAAAGATTTAAATAATTTTGATCTTTCAAGAAAAGTTTTCTAAATCCGTTTTTATAAATAAAAACCCAATTCACCCCCCCTCTTGGGTTGCCATACCTGGGTCAACAAGTGGTATCAGAGCAAGGCTGCTCAATTTTTTAAATCTTAATCGATTTTTGACTTATGGCAACTTTTAATTCAACTTCATATGTTGAGGGACTTTCTATCTCTAGACCTCCATTTTTTAATGGAAGTGATTACTCTTATTGGAAAACTAGAATGAGTATTTTCTTGAAATCTTTTGATTATGATTTGTGGTCTATTGTTTTGGAAGGACCTTTTGTTCCTACCAAAATTGAAAATGGGGAATGCATGCTTAAAGAACCTAAAGAGTTTAGTGAAGATGATAAAAAGAAATTGAGTTTGAATGCTAAAGCTATGAATGTGTTGTATTGTGCTCTAGATAGAAATGAGTTTAATAGAATATCTACTTGTTCTACGGCACAAGAAATATGGCACACACTTGAAGTAACTCATGAAGGAACTAGTCAAGTTAAAGAATCCAAAATTAGTATGCTAGTTCATAGTTATGAGCTTTTTAAGATGAAATCGGATGAATCAATTTCTGAAATGTTTACTAGATTTACGGATATTATTAATAGTTTGAAATCTCTTGGTAAATCTTATTCTAATGTTGAAATGGTGAGAAAGATTCTTAGGTGTCTACCAAAATCTTGGGAGCCAAAGGTGACGGCAATTCAAGAAGCAAAGGACCTCACCAAACTACCATTAGAAGAACCTATGAGTTCTCTTCATGACTCATGAAATCACCTTGAAGGAGAATGAAGAAGAAGATTGCAAAGTGGCAAACATGTGCTTCATGGCTTTAAGAAAAAATGAGATAAGTATTCTAAACTATGATCCTAAGCTTTCATATGATGAATTACTTGAAGCATTCTAAAATTTACATGTGTAAGTTGATAAACAAAATTCAAAAATCAATGCTTTCAAAAAGAAGTGAAAAATCATGTTATCTCAATTAGAAGAGTTGGTGGAAATAAATGAAGCTTTAGAAAATGAAAATAAAATTTTAAAGCAAAAAGATTTTGAAAGTTTGAAAAGTCAAATACATTTTTTAAAAACTGAAAATGAGATTTTAAAACAAAAGGATTTTGATAAATTAGAGAAAGAAAATGTTATTTTGAAAAAGGAAAATAATGACTTAAGAAATATTGTTGATAGTTTTACAAAAAGCACAAAAAATTTAAATTCTATGTTACAAAACCAAAGGTGTGTTTTTGATAAAAGAGGTGTTAGGATATAAAACTCATAAAAATCAAAAGTATTTTAAAAAAAGTATTTTAAAAATTATTTTGCTAATGCATCTTCTAGGAATAATCCTAATCATTCATGTACTTATTGTGAAAGAAAAGGACACAAAGTGCATTCTTTCTCTATATGGGTTCCAAAAAGTACCATAACTAACCCCCAAGGACCCAAGAACTTTTGGGTACCAAAAAGTTACTCCTTGAATGTTGATTGTAGAGACAAAGGAGTAGCAAACACAAGTGGAACTTAGATAGTAGATGCTCAAGACATATGACCGGAGATGCCTCCAAGTTCTCAAGATTAATCATGAAGAAAGGAGGATATGTGACCTTCGGTGATAATGCCAAAGGAAGGGTAATTTGAGACATGGTGATATTGGTAACCCTTCTTTCACTTATTATTGAAAATATTTTGCTTGTTAATGGTTTGAAACATGATTTGATTAGCATTAGTCAATTGTGTGATAAGGATATTGTTGTTATTTTTTTAGCCTAATAGATGTGTGATTAAGGATGTTAGTAACAATAAGACATTATTTGTTGGTAATAGATGTGGTAATATTTATACAATTGATATTGATGTTAATGATCATGTAGAAAATTGTTTCATTGTTAATCATGATGCTTGGTTATGGCATAGAAGGTTAGGTCATGCTAGCTTGGACACAATTTCAAAAATTTCTAAAAATGCTTTAGTTGATGGTCTTCCAAAAATAAAATTTGAAAAGGATAAGATTTGTGATGCTTGTCAATTTGGAAAACAAGTGAGAACTTCTTTTAAACAAAAGAAATTTATTTCAACAAATAAACCTCTACAATTACTTCATTTGGATTTATTTGGACCATCAAGAACTCAAAGCCTTGGTGGAAAGTATTATGTTTTTGTTATTGTGGATGATTATTCAAGATTCACTTGGGTATTATTCTTGAAAACTAAAAATGAGGCCATACAAGCTTTTTCAAAATTTGCAAAAAGAGTCCAAAATCAAAAAGGGTATTCTATTGTGTCCATTAGGAGTGATCATGGTGGTGAAGTAGACAATGTTGCATTTGAAAATCTTTGTGATGAAAATGGTTTTGAACATAATTTTTCCTCACCTAGAACTCCAAACAAAATGGTGTTGTTGAGAGATAAAAATAGGACTATCCAAGAAATGGCTAGGACCATGTTACTTGAAAATAATTTACCAAAATATTTTTGGGCCGAAGCCGTTAATACCGCATGCTTTATAATCAATAGAGTCCATATTAGAGCTTTAATAAAGAAAACTCCTTATGAACTTTGGAAAGGAAGAAAACCCAACATTGGATTTTTTAAAGTTTTTGGATGTAAATGTTTTATTTTAAACACTAAGGATAACCTTGGAAAATTTGATGCAAAAGCCGATGTTGGAATTTTTGTTGGCTACTCCAACCATAGTAAAGCATATAGAGTTTTTAACAAAAAGACTCTTACTATTGAAGAATCTATGCATGTTGAATTTGATGAAACTAATGTTATTTTTTCAAAGAATTTAGATGATGATATTGTTGAGGTAAAAAGGCAAATCAAGGAATCAAGGCTTGATGAAAAGAGTCAAGATGAATTACAACTTCAACAAGAAAAGCTTGAGGAAGTAAATGATTCTTCCCAAGAATTACCAAAGGAATGGAGGTATGCAAAAGCTCACCCTAAAGATCTCATTATTGGTGAACCATCACAAGGTATGAAAACTAGATCTTCTTTTAAGAACTTTTGTAATCATTTTGCTTTTGTCTCTCAATTTGAACCAAAATCTTTTAAAGAAGCCGAAAATGACAAAAGTTGGATTTTGGCTATGCAAGAAGAATTGAATCAATTTGAAAGAAATCAAGTTTGGGAATTAGTCCCTAGACCCAAAAATCATTCTAATTATAGGCACTAAATGGATTTTTATAATAAAGTAGATGTATTGGCACCATTATTATGTTGTGTGCATTTGCATGTTATAAAAATTTTACATTATATCAAATGGATGTCAAAAGTGTATTTTTAAATTGTTACATTATGGAGGAAGTATATGTAGAGCAACCTCTTGGTTTTCAAAATCATGATTTCCAAACCATGTTTTCAAACTCAAAAAGGCACTTTATGGATTGAAACAAGCACCAAGAGCATGGTATGATAGATTGAGCAAATTTCTCATTGATAATGGTTTCGAAATGAAAAAGTTGATACTACTCTTTTTGTTAAACTAAAAAATGATGATTTATTAATTGTTCAAATCTATGTTGATGATATTATATTTGGTGCTACTAATGTCTCTATGTGTGAGGAATTTTCCAATTGCATGCAACAAGAATTTGAAATGAGCTTAATGGGAGAATTAAATTTCTTCCTTGGACTTCAAATCAAGCAATCAATAGATTGGATCTTCATTAATCAAGCTAAATACACAAGAGATCTTCTCAAGAAGTTTGGCATGGATAATTCAAGGACCTATAACACACCTATGGGTACATTAACCAAGCTTGACAAAGATGAGAAAGGAAAAGATGTTGAGGTAACAAAATATCGAGGTATGATTGGCTCTCTTTTGTATTTAACTACTAGTAGACCTGATATTATGTTTAGAGGAACATTTCCTATTTTGAAAAATTCAAATTTCAAACAGAAGCCGACATAATTGACATGCAATTCGGTAGACTGACACAAAGAAGAAAAATCAACTCACATGAGTACCGAATGGTGTTTTGGCCATATCTTAAGATAGAGATATCCAAATGCTTTGATTCTTAATGTTTTGGAAATATTATTCAAATATTCAGATTTTTCATGTGTTGAAGAAATTCAAATTTCAGACGGAAGGCTGACAGAATTATCATTCAATTTGGTGGACTGACACAAGAAAGAAAAATCAAGTCACATGAGCACCGAATGGTGTTTTGGCCATATCTTGAGCTACAGATATCCAAATGACTTGATTCTTAATGTGTTGGAAAGCTTATTCAAATCTGCAAATCTTTTATGTTTTGTAGATTTTCAAATTTCAAACGGAACATTGACAAAAATGGAAGACAAGATTACGGTTTTTATGGTGGGCAGAAAATTTGGAGTTGGTGTCTTCACTTGATTAAAGTTCATCCTATTTGCCTATGAAAGGAGCCCTTCTCCCATGCATGCATTCAAAAAAAGACAAGAGCAAGAGAAGCATTTTATCAAGCAAAAAGCAAGAGAAGTATCAAGTCTAGATAGCTTTTATATTATCTATCTACTCTTTGAAGAGAGTTATACTTTTGTTGTTAAAAATTATCTTTGTTCTTGTATTGTGGTGAGAGTGAGATATTATTGTAAAGGATATTTTTCCTTGTAGAACTCTTGTTGTGTGTTATCAAGAGTTGAGGAAGTGCCTGGTGACGTTGTTATCAAGAAAAGAACTCCTTGTGTGTGTATCGAAGGTTGAAGGAAGTTGCCTTGTGATGTTGTTCTCAAGAAAACTCTTGGTGTGGTGTTATCAAGAGTTGAGGATAGTTGCCTTGGTGAGGTTGTTCATCAAGAAGAACTCTTGGTGTGGTGTTATCAAGAGTTGGAAGAAAAGTTCTTGGTGAGGTTGTTCATCAAGCAAGTTGTAAAGATTTCTACAACTTAGTGGAAAGCTTAGCTCGTGGAGCTAAGAGCCCGTGGCCGTAGGCAAGGTTTGCCGAACCACGTACATCGAGTTTGCACTCTCTCTATCCCTATCCTCTTTACCTTTACTTGTACTTGTGATTGTTCTTTATTGCTATTCTCTTGATTGCATTCTATTTTCATCTTCTTCACCTTTGTTCTTAAAGAAAGATTTAAATAATTTTGATCTTTCAAGAAAAGTTTTCTAAATCCGTTTTTATACATAAAAACCCAATTCACCCCCCCCTCTTGGGTTGCCATACCTGGGTCAACAAGTGGTATCAGAGCAATGTTGCTCAATTTTTTAAATCTTAATCGATTTTTGAGCTATGACAACTTTTAATTCAACTTCATATGTTGAGGGACTTTCTATCTCTAAACCTCCATTTTTTAATGGAAGTGATTACTCTTATTGGAAAACTAGAATGAGTATTTTCTTGAAATCTTTTGATTAGGATTTGTGGTCTATTGTTTTGGAAGGACCTTTTGTTCCTACCAAAATTGAAAATGGGGAATGCATGCTTAAAAAACCTAAAGAGTTTAGTAAAGATGATAAAAAGAAATTGAGTTTGAATGCTAAAGCTATGAATGTGTTGTATTGTGCTCTAGATAGAAATGAGTTTAATAGAATATCTACTTGTTCTACGGCACAAGAAATATACCACACACTTGAAGTAACTCATGAAGGAACTAGTCAGTTAAAGAATCCAAAATTAGTATGCTAGTTCATAGTTATGAGCTTTTTAAGATGAAATCGGATGAATCAATTTCTGAAATGTTTACTAGATTTACGGATATTATTAATAGTTTGAAATCTCTTGGTAAATCTTATTCTAATGTTGAAATGGTGAGAAAGATTCTTAGGTGTCCACCAAAATCTTGGGAGCCAAAGGTGACGGCAATTCAAGAAGCAAAGGACCTCACCAAACTATCATTAGAAGAACTCATAGGTTCTCTCATGACTCATGAAATCACCTTGAAGGAGAATAAAGAAGATTGCAAAGTGGCAAACATGTGCTTCATGGCTTGAAGAGAAGATGAGGTAAGTACTCTAAACTATGATCCTAATCTTTCATATGATGAATTACTTGAAGCATTCCAAAATTTACATGTGCAAGTTGATAAACAAAATTCAAAAATCAATGCTTTCAAAAAGAAGTCAAAAGTCATGTTATCTCAATTAGAAGAGTTGGTGGAAATAAATGAAGCTTTAAGACCAATGAAAACATGCCACTTTGTAAAGGCCTGACAAAAAAATTTCTGGATAAAGTTGAAAATGCAATACATTTATTAAAAAAACTGAAATGAGATTTTAAAACAAAAGGATTTTGATAAATTAGAGAAAGAAAATGTTATTTTGAAAAAGGAAAATAATGACTTAAGAAATATTGTTGATAGTTTTACAAAAAAGCACAAAAAATTTGAATTCTATGTTACAAAACCAAAGGTGTGTTTTTGATAAAAGAGGGTTAGGATATAAAACTCATAAAACTCAAAACTATTTTAAAAACTATTTTGTTCATGCATCTTCTAGGAATAATCATAATCATTCATGTACTTATTGTGGAAGAAAAGGACACAAAGTATATTCTTGCTATATTAAAAGAAATCCTAATTTGAAACAAATATGGGTTCCAAAAAGTACTATAACTAACCCCCAAGGACCCAAGAATATTTGGGTACCAAAAAGTCTCTCCTTGAATGTTGATTGTAGAAACAAAGGAGTGGCAAACACAAGTGTTACTTAGATAGTGGATGCTCAAGGCATACGACCGGAGATGCCTCCAAGTTCTCAAGATTAATTACGAAAAAAGGAGGATATGTGACGTTCGGTGATAATGCCAAAGGAAGGGTAATCGGACATGGTGATATTGGTAACCCTTCTTCACCTATTATTAAAGATGTTTTGCTTGTTCATGGTTTGAAACATGATTTGATTAGCATTAGTCAATTGTGTGATAAGGCATATTTTGTTACTTTTGAGCCTAATAGAAATGTGATTAAGGATGTTAGTAACAATAAGATATTATTTATTGGTAATAGATGTGGTAATATTTATACAATTGATATTGATGTTAATAATCATGTAGAAAATTGTTTCATTGTTAATCATGATGCTTGGTTATGGCATAGAAGGTTAGGTCATGCTAGCATGGACACAATTTCAAAAATTTTCTAAAAATGATTTAGTTGATGGTCTTCCAAAAATAAAAATTTGAAAAGGATAAGATTTGTGATGCTTGTCAATTTGGAAAACAAGTGAGAACTTCTTTTAAACAAAAGACATTTATTTCAACAAATAAACCTCTACAATTACTTCATTTGGATTTATTTGGACCATCAAGAACTCAAAGCCTTGGTGGAAAGTATTATGTTTTTGTTATTGTGGATGATTATTCAAGATTCACTAGGGTATTATTCTTGAAAACTAAAAATGAGGCCATACAAGCTTTTTCAAAATTTGCAAAAAGAGTCCAAAATAAAAAAGGGTATTCTATTGTGTCCATTAGGAGTGATCATGTTGGTGAAGTAGACAATATTGCATTTGAAAATCTTTGTGATGAAAATGGTTTTGAACATAATTTTTCCTCACCTAAAACTCCACAACAAAATGGTGTTGTTGAGAGGAAAAATAGGACTATCCAAGAAATGGCTAGGACCATGTTATTTGAAAATAATTTGCCAAAATATTTTTGAGCCGAAGCCGTTAATACCGCATGCTTTATAATCAATAGAGTCCATATTAGAGCTTTAATAAAGAAAACTCCTTATGAACTTTGGAAAGGAAAAAAACCCAACATTGGATTTTTTAAAGTTTTTGGATGTAAGTGTTTTATTTTAAACACCAAGGATAACCTTGGAAAATTTGATGCAAAAGCCGATGTTGGAATTTTTGTTGGCTACTCCAACCATAGTAAAGCATATAGAGTTTTAACAAAAAGACTCTTACTATTGAAGAATCTATGCATGTTGAATTTGATGAAACTAATGTTATTTCTTCAAAGAATTTAGATGATGATATTGTTGAGGTAGAAAGGCAAATCAAGGAATCAAGGCTTGATGAAAAGAGCCAAGATGAATTACAACTTCAACAAGAAAAGATTGAGGAAGTAAATGATTCTTCCCAAGAATTACCAAAGGAATGGAGGTATGCAAAAGCTCACCCTAAAGATCTCATTATTGGTGAACCATCACAAGGTACGAAAACTAGATCTTCTTTTAAGAATTTGTAATATTTTGCTTTTTTGTCTCAATTTGAACCAAAATCTTTTAAAGAAGCCCAAAAATTGACGAAAGTTGGGATTTTGGCTATGCAAAAAGAAAGAAGAATAAAACCATTTTGAGAGAAAATTGATGCGTTCGAAACTAGCACGTATACTAGTCGCACAAGTAATAAAGTGATAAGTAAGATATCGTTCCCACGAGGATTGATTCTAATTGAATTTGTTATTTCCAGCAACAATTAACCAAATGGGGGGTTTTGTTGGTTGATTAACTAGATGAAAAACAGAATACGACGGTAATTAATGAATAACACATTGCAAACTTAATTGAAATGGGAATTAATCAATGATAGAAATCTGGTCAAGGGATCATTCTCCACCACAATATATGGATTTACGAATTAATTGTAGAATTATCATCCAATTACACCATTGAAATTATCAA